>JAHPZR010031003.1:0-14035 GCA_019787425.1 Platygyra sinensis
TGTCAAGACCGGCTCTCTCAACCATTGTTTACATCAGACTTTTAAGTTTGTTCGATAGTCAACAGGAGCTACTATATATTGGAGTATTTTGGCATTAAAGGCTTCTGTTTTAAAATGAACGTACTGAGGTCGACACAATAAACTGTTTACTCATGCGAAAACCGTTCATCGAGTATTCACAGTTGACCGCAGCCGCATGAGGTCACGATTAATTTATGACAATAAGATATTTTGTATCTGTTTTCAATTGATGTTCACTGAAATGCTCCTCCTTTAAACTGACGAAACTGCTTGTTAGATGTTTAAAATGCTCCTTGAAAATCGTTTTACGGTAACTTACCGTTCGAACGACTTGTTAATACTGTCCCGACGTAGTCAATCGAACGTTCGGTAATCGAACCCAATCGCTCGATTGGGTTCGATTGGGTTTGGTAATCGAACTTAATCGAACTCACAAAAAAATTTTGCCAATCGAACGCAATCGAACGTTAATCGAACATAGTCGAACTCAATCGAACATAATCGAACACCTCAACAATCAGAAACACGAAACAGTTTCATCTGGTCTGAAACAAAGCGTTGCGGTCAAATAAGTTATTTATTGGCTTCTATTTCAAACACGAGTACGACAGGTAAGATGTCGGACAGGGCAGAGGTGAAACTTACTATTCTGGAAGCGGTGGTAAAGGGCTACCACGAGTGCTCTTTCGCCGTCCGTGTCGGGGATAAATTTGTTGTCAAGCAGAAGAGGATATAGGGGTCCGGCTCCGAGGGTAACTGACGATGACCGCGGCCAGCTTGGTCATTTACAACGTGAACTGGAGACTGTGCCATGGCCGCTTGTCAATTTTGTATGCCATTTTGTTTTTCTACCGAACAAAATCGAACCAATCGCGTCGATTGAGTTCGATTGGGTTCGGTAATCGAACTTAATCGAACTCACAAAAAAGTTCCAGTTCGATTATGTTCGATTGCCGAACCAATCGAACTCCAGTGGAACGATTGGGTTCGATTGGTTTTTGGTTCGGTTTTGTTCGATTGACTACGCCAGGTACTGTTTGTGACATTCTGAAAGCTCATCCGCAGTCACGCTGTTACTCCACGCTGATTGGATAATGCTAAAGAATGCATCCAATCAGGTTGGAGCAAACAGCGTGACTGTTGCTCCTTGGCTCTCGAAATCCCGGCCGCGGATGCTGGTCGCTCCGAAAGCTACATTTCTCGAAAATTATTTGGCGGTAAGCACTTGGATTTTAAATGAATCTTCAATTGAATGCCACGAGAAGAACCATCAACCTTTCAGTTTATCTTGTGTTCGATTTGGAAGCCGGGCGATTCAAATTTCTGGGTGAGAATCTGCTTGGCGCTAGAGGAGTCCGGAAAATGAGCATTCCATCCTTGACTCCTTCTCATAACGTGTAGTAAGAGGCCGTAGTAAGAGTCAACCCAAAACCCACCAAATCCGCCATTTTGAGCCGCAAAAGTTTTGTAACGAGTAAACAGTTTAAGTGGAAAGCATACTTTCAAATTCTTCGGAAAGCTTGAGAATCAGTTTAGAGAAAACGTACGCAGAATTAAGTAGCATGCAAATGACGAGTGTCTTTGATCTCGCGTGTAAATATTCGCAACATTTACATTCGCAAATGTCCGGAATTTTCGCCACTAAACTTAGGAGAAGTTTCACATGCGTTTATATCTTTCGATATTTCCAAAACTATAAGGAAATCAGTACCGAATCATGCGGTAAAATAACATTTTTGCAAAAAAAAAAAAAAAGTATATATTTAACAAATAAAGAAGCCTAAGCCGTGTATTACACTATGATAAAACACGATGGTCATTTGAGAACACGAGGGAAATGTAGAAAACACGAGCCGCAGGCGAGTGTTTTCTACATTTCTCGAGTGTTCTCAAATGACCGGAGTGTTTTATCACAGTGTAATACACGGCTAGGCTTCTTCATTTGCTTTAAAATATAGATTTTACGGGCGCAAAACACTAAAACACGCTTTTTCTATGTTTTATACTTTGATGGTCGCAGTTCTTCCAAACCTCGATTTCGATTACTTGAAGTCGAGGCAAAATGCGGTGATATACATCTCAAATGAGCCTGGCTTTTGAGGCACGCAACCCAGGCTGCTAACGAATGCGACCGAAATTAGTCTGCTGCGAAGCCTGGTGGCTTCGCAGCAACAAGTATTTTTGTACTTTTGGTACGAAAGTAAATCTTCTCGCTACGGAGGTTTGCACGCAAGGAATTTAAACTTGTTGAATGAAATCAGTGCTGTGTTTTGACAAGTCTCTCCTGATTGTACGAGGCGATTTATGCACCTGTGAGAAAGCCATTTTGGCTGCTGTAATTGGCTATCAGAATTTTTGAAGTAGTTTTTCTTATGAAGAAAACTGTGAGAAAATCTAAGTAATGTGTATATAATAAAATAATGATATATAACAAAAATTAGTAATTTCTTTATTATCCGTGAAACATTCTTGATTACTTATTTTCCTTATTTATCATAAGAACGTTGTCAAGATCCTGGAAATCCTCGAAATGGGTGGAAGATTGGTATGAACCATTCCCATGGTGGTAGTGTACAATTTATATGCAAAGACGGATCATTTGACCTTGTCGGGGCATCAAAGATTACATGCAACGAGGGAGAGTGGAGCCATCACCTGCCGTCTTGTGAAGGTGCCTAACGTATTCATGCACAAAACATGTGTGTTAAGTATCTGTATCTGATGTGTAGATGCATGTGCAAACCACCCGAACGCTTACTAGATGCGTTTTAAAACCATACTGGCTTCGTAAACGGTTAATCTGTATGTTAGCCCACGTCCAGTATGTTACTCGGTAGTAAGTAGTATTTAAACATATATTTTGAAAATAACAGGGTTGCAGTGACTTTGATGTCTTATCATGTTACTAACGCTTTATTTAGAAGCCAGGAAAAACGTGGGAGTAGGTATGACGTTCTGATTAGCGTGCTGGACTCCGGATCGATCGGCCCGGGTTCAAGCCCTGGCTGCTTTTTTTCTTTTCTTTTCTTTTTTTTTTTTTTTTTTAGTTATTACATTCTTTGATAAGGCAGCTAACTCTGACTTATCTCCACCAAGGTGTACAAAAGGGTAGTGTGAATTTAATGCTGGGGAAGCCTTACCATGGACTAGCACCCATCCAGGAAGGAGTTAAAATATATTCGAACTTCGAATACTGGTTGCGACCACCTCTCCTCAGCGACCAGTTTTCCTAAATACCAAGCGTTTCTAAGTCAAATCACCATGTTTGGAACCTCTTGTAAGCAACCATCTCTCATAAGCGACCGCAACCACTTTTTAGAGCTAAAACTTGAAATTCTGTTTTGTTTTTAATCTCCCATAAGCATGTTAAGCCTTTAGCCTGGAGCACCAAAATAGTAGCATATCGCTAAGTACTAAGTGTTAACGTCATCCAGCTGAAAACCTAGCTAGCTATTATCTGTCGAAAATTATACTGAAATCTAACAGTAAACATATACCTACAGATGGCGTAGTGCGCGCGCAAAACAAGCCAAAAATACGAACAAAATGTAACGGGCACCGTAATAGTTGTCATAAAAGATGAAAAATTGAAAAAAGAAGAACGCGTGGTTACCCTTACATTTTATGTTATGAAATGGAAGTGGTAAACCTGTCCACACGTGATTAGTTTCCCGTTGTGAGCAAAAAGTTATTTTGACTGTATTTTAGCTGATTTAGAGGAAGGCTGTCAAAAACGCTAAATAAGCTGTTACAACAATTTTGTTATTAAAACATGAAAAATGGTTTTTATGTGAGCATTTACCATGTAGTTTTAAAATTGTGATAAATGTGTTGTCTTTTCTGTATGTAAAGGCGAAATCTGAGAAAATCTGTGGAGAAATACCCTTTTTCTTTTTTCAGCATTTTTTTTGGTGAGATTCAAGGCTAATTATCTCGAAAAAAGGCGTGGCTACACCCATTTTTCTCTGTGGATTCCAATAGCTCTTTCAGTGATCTACTTTTTTAGGCGTGTTCTTAACCTGGCGCATCAACCTTCGCATTAATTGGCATCGTATTTGAAACGTATTAAAATAAATACTCTTTCATCACATGAAAGGGAAAAGCTAATTTGCAATCCAAATTAAACTGAAATCGTTCTAACGTTATGTATACTTTGGCATAACTTCACTTTAACAGCTCCATGCAATGATCCTGGCACACCGGACAAAGGGTTAAAAGATGGCGATGACTATCGAAGCAGAGCAACTATAACCTTTAGATGCAATCCTCCTCTACAGTTAATTGGGAGTCGTGTGATATTCTGCCAAGATGGGAAATGGTCCGATTCAAGACCCACTTGCTCTAGTGAGTATAGCCACATTTTTAATAAGTGGCAGTGTAGCTACAGAGAGTTTTGGCAGGTAGTTGGGGGAAAATCATTCGCTTGGACAGTCAGTCGTTGGGACATTAGTTTTGTTTTGGGGATAATTCATCTGACCTCTAACAGGAGCAGCCATAATTGCCCGACCATGGTTTACGGTCTGTAGGATCCGTGGAGACAAATGTACATGAAAAACAACTGCAAGACGTGTGATTTAACCGGAGGATTTATAGCTAAAAAAAAGAAAACAGGTTAACTTTCTACAGTAATAGAATAGACGTTTTACAGAAAAATTGGTTGGGGATGAGTGGCCCGCTTTCCTCAAACATTACCATATTTATAACCAACTACTGCGATATTCTTTTTCCTGTTTATGACCTGGCGATTACATCAAAATCCTGTTTCAGACCTGCGTTATAATTTGTTCCCTAGTTCAGACCAAGGTTAAAGTACCGTTAGCACAATTTGCTAAGGGTTAATTTTCTTTTCGATGACGATGAAAAAAGGGCTTCCTCTTAAAATCTTACCCATAGCGAGGTAGAGCACAAAATCAAACCCTACCCTCTTTATGACCAAAATGGCCAAAATCAGTTAAAATCGATACCGTATTTGTGACGAAAACGGCTACAAAAACATACCCTCTGGGGCCGAACATTTCCCGGAGTACGTGAGCACATGTTCAGTGATAGGGTCTCGCGCGTTTTTTTAACACTTACAAAATTTCTATCAATGCCACACTTCGTTCCTTAATGACTGTTTCTAGTATCCTAGATCACACCTCTACCTCCTTCCAGCTTAAGATAAAAGAAGTCATTCACATTCAGTGGAAAAAACCTACACTAAATCATCAATTTTATCATGTTAATTTCAAACTTTCTTTGTAATATTTGACATTGTCATGTTTCCTTTTGTTCTTATAGTAAATAAGCATTTTGCGCACACTATATATTAAACTCTGTACTTTATAATTTAAACTGAAAATGACAGAAGATTCTGTGTGCTTTTAAAAAGTGTGTGTTGTCCCATAACGTTATTTTCCATGCCTACATGAACGCAAACTACACGTTAGTAGGTAATTTGGTTTGATCAAATGGGTTGATAATGTAACTTAGCCATCGTAAAACTCAGCTTTCACTGCATCTGAAATCCCCACCCCTTGGGCCCGTTACTCAAAAGTCCCGGAAACTTTTCCGACCCGTAAAGCCATTTTTAGTTCATCTGTAACTTCTTGTATGAAGAGAACCACTGTTTATATTAAGAATATGTGAATAAAGCAGCTCTGTAATCGTAAGGTTCGAGATTTAGCTATGGCTTTGCGGGCCCGAAAAGTTTCCGGGCTTTCGAGAAACGGGTCCCTGGACTGACATCTTAGAGCCTCAGAAATACGGGCAATTGGAATAACCATAAAAGGAAATTGAAGTTACTGTCTACCCAAAATTCAAACCCAAAGTTTGAAATGGACGACCATTGCGGGTTCAGCTGATTAACACAGGAAGCTAAGAATGATTCAACAACTGCTAGTTTAATGAAAATGTGGATTGAATTATGAAATGTTGCGTTCCAGATTGTGCAAGGCCTCTTGGTTTAGAAGAGAATAAAAATAAGGCTATAACGATCAGATCACTCGCATCCGCTACAGACCCTAATTATCCACCGAATGCTGCACGACTCAATGGTCCCTCCGCTTGGTGTCCATCAAGAACATCAGCTTACTTACAAATTGACCTCGATAAATCTTACAAGATCACTGCTATAGCTACACAGGGAGGAAAAGCCCGTAACAAATGGGTTCAAAGATACACAATCAGTTTCAACGCTGGAGAGAACATTTTCTATTACACTGAGTCTGGATCAAGAAAGGTAAGATATGGTCACAACAGTATTCTTTATCTAGTGGTCTTATTCTTGGTTTTCACATGACGTCAGAGAAAAACCAAAATTAATTTTTTTACTTTTTAACTTTATCAGGTAAAAGTCATTTTTAAACATATATCTGTTGGCCTGTCTTCAGCTCGGTAGACCGCTTTGTTTTGAAAATAGAACACGGTTTTTTCGCAATGCGTGACATCGGCATTGTTCCTTTTTAACATGTTACATGCATGAAAATATCGATTCGCCTTGTGTTTTCGAGTTCTGAGTAACCAATATGTTGAGAGAAGTGCCTAGGCGAATGTTTTCAAGTTTAACAGAGAGAATAAACGTCTTGAGAGAGCCAAAGTAAACTCCAGATGTTTTCACTGGTTTCCGGCCGCCATGTTAGAGTCCCTCAGACGGGCTCCAACATGGCGTTTCTCATAGCTTTTAATTGTAAAGATTGTACAGAATTGTATTTTATATTGTTATTGTGTATTTTTTGTTGTCATATTTTGCTATTTGTTAATTTTCTCTCGGAGAAATTAGTTACAAAAGCTACTCTTAAATTCGAGATAAAATAAAGTTTATGTATGTATGTATGTATGTATGTATGTATGTATGTATGTATGTATGTATGTATGTATGTATGTATGTATGTATGTATGTATGTATGTATGTATGTATGTATGTATGTATGTATGTATGTATGTATGTATGTATGTATGTATGTATGTATGTATGTATGTATGTATGTATACTAAACACTATAATTTTCAGTGATACCTTTTGCCGAATAACTCGAGTTCGAAATATCGCACATCCCGAAACTTTGGCACGTTGTTTATTCATTACTCTTCTACGATCTGTCAATTTTTTTACTCAATTTATTGAATGGTAAGCGATTTTATTTTTCACTTGCGTGATAATTTAGCACTTGCGTGACGTGAAAACCACGAATAGATATGACCATCTATGAGCAAATGTAACAATTGCTCTCCTAAACACAGGTTTGCTTGAGCTCACTGCACTTGTATTGACTTTCTGTACTTTGTTTATTTGTTTGTTTTTTATCTCCGTGTCTCTTTCGGTCTGTCTGTCTGTCTGTCTGTCTGTTTATCTGTCTTTCATTCTTTCTTTTTTACTTCCTTTTTTTCTTTTTTTTCTTTCTGTTTTTCTTTCTATTTCCTTGAACTTGAAGAACCTTAGCCTTATACGTGTCTTGTTTTTAAGAATATCCCGGGAAACAAGGACGCTTCGTCTCTGGTTAAATACAAGTTTAAAGAGCCTTTTATTACCAACGTTGTACGGATTCATCCCTCGTCATCTCCAAATTACCCTATCTGCTTAAGAGCGGAATTATACGGCTGTGATCCTAATCCAGGTAATTTGCTTTTCTTTTCTGTAAATAATATCGTTGCATTGACTTTCTTTGGTGTTATTCTTGTTAAATGGCGAATTTACACACAGAGCGAGAGACTCAGCCTGGGGCCTGTTTTTAGAGCAAAACTAGTCCAGTCCCTGAACTCTCCTTGTCATCCCTTTTATCTTACGCGATTTTACTAAGAAAGCCGCTGCTTACAAATCCTGCGTAACACTGAAGCGGTAAACTCGTACCTAGGCCTTTCCGCGCTCAGCCGCTCATCCGCGCTGGATGACGTGTTTGGGATTTGGGTAACGGTACGATCATGTTGCGAAAAGCGAATTGAGACAAAACTTCGCAAAACTCGCCAAAATTCTCCGACTGTTGCAAAAGTATTTGAAAACAAATTCGGCCAAGTTGTAGAAAAACCTTCCGACCTCATTTGTGTTTGTTTGGTTCCGTGAAAGCAACGAAATTTAGAGATTCGAGCGAATATTCGCAGTGCGTTCAAAATGTTTTGGCAAAGAGGTGCCTCCCTTGTCAAATTTTATACAAACCAAAAAAATTTTGGCTGAGCGCGGAAAGGCCTAGGTGCGAGTTTACCGTTTCAGTATTACGCAGGATTTGTAAGCAGCGGCTTTACCAGTACTAGTAAAATCGCGTAAGATAAAAGAGATGACAAGGGGAGACAAAGGTAAACTGTTCATTCTTTTCATTCCTTTATCTACTCTCTCCCTACTCAGCAAAATTGTGTGCTCCCTGTGAACGAGCCAATCAAAAATCACTAGGGCCCAACCACGCCGCTCGCGCAGTGTGTCGCGCAATGCCTTTTTTAGCTCGCGTTCTCAAAAAAAAATTCTTTGATGTCGATACTGTCGTAAATAAACATAAAAACCTAAAAATCGAAATATGGTTTATCGCGGTCTGTACTCTTATCGACTACGAGAAAGCGGTGTTACTCATTGTTTCTGTATGTTGAGCGAGTTAGCAAAAGTTTTTGAAAGGAAAGTCTGACGCGTACAAGTAGCTCATTTGCATAATGCGGCGCGTGCACTTTCAAGTGCGAGTCGGTGTTTTCAATTGTCAACAGATCTTGGCAAAGATTTCTTTCGTTCTCTTTGATATTGTGGTACAAAAAACTAATTGAATGTGGTTTAACGTGGCACTGGTGAATTCCACTGATTTGTTGCTTGTGTATCATTATTCAGAAAATCGCGCCACAAGCCAAATCTGGTTAGTACTTCCAAATATGGTTTTTACCTCGATTTGGAGGAAAAAAATGGCGGCGTTCTGAGCATGCGCATGCAAGTTATCCTGGACTCTTCTTTCGCCCGCCCGGATTCAGCCCCTATATAAAGGGTGGGAAGAAAGGAGAGTTCAGGGACTGGACTAGAGCAAAACCAGTGTCGTAATATTTAGTAGTTTGAACACTGAGCGTGATCTATTATACAACAATGTTTATTTGTACCCTACCTCCAGTCTTATGTCTATACTGATTTAATAAAATTAGAGTAGTGGCTGCCAGGAATAACGATAGAGGCTAGCGGAGCCAGGCAGCCACGATGTCTTCATCGTGTAACTGTTTTACCACTTACACAATTTTCCTGTCCGTTTTCTTCAGATTGTATCCTGGTTGGCTCAATGTTCTGGGGATTTTGGAGGCATAATAAGGACGCAGATAACTACTACAAATCTTACATCACAAAGCTGACTGCCACACACCTTGGCTTCGTGTTACAATATGATAACAGACTTACGCGCAGCTATCGGAGAAATGATTCAGTTCTTATTTTAGATAATGTTCCAGAAATGAAGGATATCTCAATCAATTCGACAGTAATAGCTCGTCAGCACAGCCATTTACCGGATAGGTACAGATCTGGTGTTGTCGTTAGTTTTCCGAGTGCGTCTTTGGTGTCCGTGAAATTTGATGACGATAAAACTGCCTCAGTCAATTTAGAACACCTTCGCTTAGTGAACCGACCACGCTTTTGTGTTAATGACATCTAACACATAGAGAAATCGGGTTTAAGATGAAAATCCAGGGGAACTAAAGTACTTTGATATGTTAAAAATAGTTTCAGAGAATAACACTTGTAGTTTAAAATATCTTCGTCGTTATCTTTGAGAGAGATTTAAGATGGCAGAAAGCAGTTTTCCGCAATTTTTCAGCACTTCTACTTTGATGGATCAGTACTACCATTATTTTACAGGTAACGCT
The DNA here is from genome assembly GCA_019787425.1 of Platygyra sinensis. Taxonomy (NCBI): domain Eukaryota; kingdom Metazoa; phylum Cnidaria; class Anthozoa; order Scleractinia; family Merulinidae; genus Platygyra; species Platygyra sinensis. The sequence continues at coordinate 9,817 of JAHPZR010031003.1, forward strand.
ATAATTATAGTACGAATCAAATACAAGTGCAATAACTAATATTATTATTCATTCAAAATATTTCCCCGTTTCTGATTGGTTAAAACCTCCGCTTAATTCACCATAGCCAGTTGCTGTTCAGCAAATTTGGAAAGAATCTTCGTCATCTTGAATCAATGACGTCAAAAGTGCAGCCCGCTGAAAATTATTGAACTGATGACGTCAAAAGTGCAGCCCGCTGCAGATTATTGAACCGTTGACCGAGAAAACCTGGGGACGAGATTGTGTTATTTTTGGTGAGTAGAAAAACAAAGAGCGAAATGGCGAAACTCCTTTAAGAACGGGGAAATATTTTGAATGAATAATAAAGCAATTATCGAATTCGGCTTTCGCAGGATATGAAGAATTCTGCAGATCTCGGAGGGTGTTATCCACCTCGGCCTTCGGCCTCTGTGGATAACACCTCCTTGATCTGCAGAATTCGTCATATCCTACTCGGCCTCATTCAATAATTGCTAAAGAATAATAACAATAAGTTTAGTTGGCCCATTTTCCAATTGCAGTCAGTAGGTCAAAATTCAACTTATCGCAACGTTTTAAAGACAAAATTTCGTTGGAGCGCATTCAGAGCTTTCATAAATTCTCGGAAATTTAAAGTGGGTTTCAGTAATTTTCCCCAATTGTTTTTAAACTTGACAAAAAACTGACTTGCTAATAACTCACCAGAATCGTTTGTGAGTTCTAATTACTTTAACTAATCCGGGATGATTTATAGGGGTTATGCTTCTGATCTGCTAAACGTTTTTGTCACACAACGGCTAAAACGTGTTGCCTGACCAATGTCTGACCAGTTTGTCTTATACTATAATAATACAATCAACTGAAGAATAGTACTTGCATTCTTTATAAAACAAGAGCAGGTTATGGGCTTCTGAGAAGAAGTGCTTTAAAAATGCTGGAAACCTATATCATCATCATTATCATCGTCATTATCATCATCATCATCATCATCATCATCATCATCACCTCTTCTCATCGCGCCAGTGGGCACTTAAGGCTGTTGAAAAACGATGCGGGCCACTAAAACGTGTTAGCAACGTAATTTGAAAGACCGAGGGAAATTATTTTTACTACCCTATTGTAGGATTATTGTTTACTCTTATGGAAGCAGTTTCCAACTGTGTAATTTAACTGTACAAAATATAGAACGAAAAAAGCAAGAAGTATTTTCATTTTATTGGTCACCAAGGGTATATTGGAGAAGACTCTCTTTCCTCCGCTTAGAGCGAATGCCTTGTAAGAACACATCTTCCAAAAGCAGGAAACTCTGCTTTCCTCTCCTTTCTTCCATTTAAAAAGAAAGTAAGAGAAAACGTTGAGACTTACATGCATGTCAGGTTCGCGACTGTCGCAGTAAGATTCTATTTCCCCCCTCTCAATCGGTAAAGTGCCATACCATTCTTTGAAAAGGCAGCCTAAAACATCCACATCTTTCAGACGACAATTCAGTTTATGCGACCGGTGACTGATGCGCTTGAGTTTTATTGATCTATTGGCGCAAGTCAAGATACACTGATCAGCATTTAGCCAATTCGGGAATAGTATTCAAATAATAACACTTTACTGTATTCTCGGGGAGAGAAAGTATATCACCCACATTTCGAAATCTTTTGAAATCAGCGAACTTTTGCCAATCGTACTGAGAGTTCAAATTGAGGAATTATCTTCTGAGAAATTAGGATAAACGGGTAAGCATAATCTCTTTTAGTTTAAAAAAGCGTTTTCGTCACTATACGTATTTATGGTTAAGAAAATAAAGCTAATAATTATTGTTGTTCTTTAAACTGACCTCCCGAAAGCAGCGCCCCCCCCCCCCCCCCCCCCCAAGTAAGCGCCGCCATCTTGGAGGAGTGAAGACTGTCCTGCAACAACACGCGATGGCTTCGTTTTGTTTCATTCTTGGCTGTTCTAACGATTGAAAGAGACGCCCAAGCGTCAGTTTTTGCCGAGTGCCTAAAGTGATTATAAATCAAGGTGAACAGAGTGAATTTTTTTCCACGAACTAACTGGATAGGGGTGATTAGTGGAGTTTTGACAGAAAATCAGATTACAGAACTGATCGTGTTTGCGATGTTTATTTTCATTTCGGTGAAGCCACTTACTTCTAGGATAGATTTTTAAATCCAGATTGGGTTCCTAGCACGACAATTAATCAAGAACTCTGACACAACGGAGAAACAACAACAACAAAGAGCTCTGATCAAGCATAACAGTGGGAAGGAAATATGAAAGAGAGTGGAAAGAACTGCAGACGATGAACACAAAGTTGTTGAAGATTGCTGAAATGGGAGAGCGAATCAAAGATATTGTTATCAGTACTGAAGGAGGAGAAGAGCAGAAGGCAACAACACTTTTTTGCATTGCGCTATAAAATTTTACAAGGCCGCGAAGAGGAGGATGAAATTAATATCTTCGTGCCAAATGTTGCCACACAAACTGACTCAAGTGCTATCGCACCATCGTGTGGGATTGTTGCAGGTTCGATGTTTTTAGTGGTAGGTATAGTTTGTAGTCTAATCAGAACACAGGGATCTCGGAAACAACAACTAGGTTATTTAATCCACACGAAGGCATTAATTCCACACAAGACTTCAACAAGCACAGCCTAGGCTTGTCAGTTACACTTGAACTTCGGTCAGTCTTGTATTAACACACGGCCTCTTGCCAGATATCCACGTAACCTCTCTGTTACACTTCACAAACACGACCTCTGTCGATTACACGCGACCTTCGTCACACTTCAGTAAACGCTATTGTAAAACTCCTCAAACACTCCTGGGATAAAAACCATCTAAACACTACACCGATTCTCTTATATACTTTACGGCGAAAGATTCTAGAACTTTCCGGCTATACTAAGTAAAGTAACATTACAATAAGAAATTATTTACAGCAGCAGACGTAAACGACTAAAATAAATTGCTTAGTCACCCTGACAAGGCTAATTAAATATGCACGAAACTTCTAGATCAAATTAGCATATACTCGAATGTTCCAAGTGACGCAAGTCACGTCACAATTTTTCGTAACAGGGATTAAAAAATGTGTCTTTAGCTGGAAATACGATCAAATGGGATTTGGATCTTTTTTAATTTTTCTTTTAAGTTTACGAGATATTTATAGGGAAAATATCTGTCACAATTACCTTATACTTCAGGGAATAAGAATTGTCACAAACTAATACGCGTTTTTCATGGTAACAGGTTACTTTTTCGTCATTTGAACGATGATGATTTGATAATTCCTCAGAATTTTTAGTTACAATTTTAGCTAAATCACAATCAGTTTTATTGAAATTAGTGTCAGTGGTTCATTATAAATCTTCGTAAAATAACAGCTGTTTTGAAAGTGTTGAAGCTCACTGCATAACAATAAAGTGCCACGTTGCAGTCTAACAAAAACCTGGAAAAATGCCTTCAGGGACGTTTACGCGAATTGTTTCTACGCATGCTCACTGCGCGCGCAAATTTAAATGCCAGGTCATGCATCAAGTGCGCACGCTAAGCACTAAAATAAACAATGACAGGGCAGGTGCAACCTCGTTCCCAGAGAAGAGGCCCTGGGAACGAGGTTGAGGGCAGGTGGCCATTGCTATAGCTTTGCTTGAAATTAACGATCTTGGACGTTCGATGACCCCCAATTTTCTTTTCAGAAACAGATTTCATTTACAATTATCTCCACATTGTCCAAAAATGAACAAAAACAACAATGCGGGAAGGTAAATTTCTGTCCACTAGACATGGAATCCTGCCATCTTGCGGCTGCAAGGCGCGTGAAACTATGATCGCTAAATGGGAACTTGTTCTTTGAGGAACCTCAGCTGTTGAGTACATTCGCTTAATAGGTCCATTTAAACCATATTTGGCAGAGAACATTTCCCTTCAAAACTCTAATTGCAATATTTTGTGAATTGCAGCCACTGTGGCCTTCTTCGCTAACGAAGCCCGATTTACTCAGATTTAGGTGTTCTTCCGGGCATGTTTTCTCCAAAACGAAGTTGGTGATCCTCCATTTACATTTCTGACATCACTAGCTCATTATCTTTATATGGTAAAATTTTCAGAAAAAAAAATATTGTTAGAACATTTTCGCGCGGACGTCTTAAAGTAACAAGATTTTATTGTTCCATACGACCACCTTTTCACCCATATGCATTGATTTTGACAACTATGTGCGAAAG
>JAHPZR010031005.1:0-2500 GCA_019787425.1 Platygyra sinensis
TGTGTGTCCGTAACTCGGGTTTTTCTCGTATTCTTTCGCCAACAACTCAAGACCACTGTCGAGTAATGTTCGTTTGATTTTCGTATCCCGAGAAGACCTGACGTAGATGGCAACTTTTTGCTACGATCGCTCCATGTGCTCACGTTGCGCGTTTGTTCAACAACGTTGGTAAGTTTCCTATGTTTAAGGTTTAACTCAACTGCATCGGGGCATTTTCGCGGGAAAAAATTCCAACCACAGTGCTGGTCAAAATCCTTTTTTTTAACCAGAAACTCATTTCGGCAAATATGTAAATTTATATTCGTTTGAAAGGTCGTTGAAATGACCTTTTTGACTACAATAGTTTTTGCTTCTCAGTAAACAAAATATTCTGATACGCTGACTTCGCAGCGATATATAACTTCTCCGTTAGTTAGCTTCAAACATCGGCAAAAGTAAAATCTATTCTTTAACATTCCAGCTTCATCGTGTTAAAATTTCAGCGAAATCGAACAAAAACCGGCACTAATTAGAATTTTTTGTTACCCATCTGTCGACACTTGCGAGGAACCGAAAAACTTTGAATATTACACAACCCGACGTTTTGGTCAACAAAATCCAGAATTATCACCTAGAAGCTGAAAGTTGAATGGGAACATCTTTTTCGAACTATTCTTAAGTGATTTAGACGAAAAAATGATCTCGGCGGGCTACGAAGACTCGAAAATGAAAACAGAAACAAGCTTATCTGACAAGCCGATAATTATTCAAAATTCCACCAAATAAACATTCCTCTACGATGAGAAAGACATGATTATAAATTGTTACAGTTGATACTTATTTTACAATAAAGTTTCTTGTTGTTGTTGTATCATGTAGTCATTGCAGATGATATTAGTTTTCATATCACTAGGCACATGTAGTCAAAGACTGCCTATTTTTTTGATATGTTCTCTTATCCTATAGCTCTGGAGGCATTGTTTAATTGATTTGTGTTTTGTTTACTGAGTCAATAGAAAACTCTGTTTGGAAAGCTACAGGCTTTCTCGAAACTAAGGAAGGTGTGTGGCCCATCATTATCACGCGTCTTTTTAGCCTCAAAACAGAGATCGACTTCATTTTGTAATGAAATAATCAACTCTGTTCGTGTTTTCATTTTATTTTATCTTCGATTTTCTATTTTGAATTATTTTTTAAAAGCCAGATTGATTTCAAATGGTTTTTCAATTTTAAATCAAATATCATTCTGACTTTAAATTTTACAAATGCCTATTGGGAAAGGACCAGCGCTATCACCATTAAAAAAAAGAAAAAGTTTTCATATGTACAATACAGAGGCTTATACCTTATTAAAAAATGATAATTTGGCCTACTATTTTTTGATTATGTCTGTTTGTAAATCGGAATATACATGATTGTAAAAATTATTTAACTTGAAAACAAAATAATTGATCCTAAGTAATAAATAATGATTAACAATTTTGTGGTGCAGTTGATGACAGCAGTTTTTTCCTAAATTGCTTCTGCTGCCCTCTGATCATAAGGTTAACTGCATCTTGGTGTGCCTGGAATTGCTCTTTCATGATGCCTGGAATTACAAAGTAAACATTTTTTTTTCAGAAAAAATGTATTTTCAAATGTCTTAATTATCTTATGTTATTTAATCAGCAGCTGTCGCAGTTCCTTTATCCATATGTAGTATGAATAAAGAATTACACTTCTGGATTATTAATAAGTTATCGCTGGTTAAAGACTAATGTGTTAATTACTTACAGTAGATAATGGCAACACTTTGTTGGTTCAGGGCGCCTCTCTCCTTCCCCTTTTGAAGGTTGCAGTTTGTCCCTTTAATAGAACTGGAGGCAAGCTCTATCTCCATGAAGAGTTTTGCTAGCAATGCTTTCAAGGCATCTCTTGGCTTCGAGTAACATTTTGCCATCTCTTCGAGGGCATGCTATGAACAAAGAAAGAAGGGAGCTTATTGGTTAGTGGGGCAATTTGCCAGACTGGGTAGAAAATCTCAAATGGCCCCTGGTTAATATTAAGGCAAAATCATGTAGCGTACTATCAGGAAGTAGGTCCAGTTGCTGGAAGGATTGATAATAGCACCAGTTCATCATTTATATATTGTGCACATAAAAACAGTTTAAAAGGAAAAGATCCTTGATGCTTTAAGTATATTAGTTTAAATAATCCGTCCTTCATTGAGTTGAAAATCAAATGTCGCTGGAAATTGAATCATTGTGTGTCTGGGCTAATGTGGTCAGTTCACTTGATTTCAGTGACTACTGTTAACTTTGTTTCAGAAGGAGTCCTGATGCACAACCTTTCATGTAGAAATGAATTTGATTTGCAAGACAAAAAACATGAAAGCAAAACTCATTTGCATATGAATGGCTGTGCAGCATGACTTGTTCTGAAAGACTAAGGTTAACTAATGAAAAGGCAACTCAAAATGGCCTCTTATAATTTGTGCGATACATGAATGCACTCCAGGAAAGTGGATGAAATTGGCTGAGAA
>JAHPZR010031005.1:10000-12500 GCA_019787425.1 Platygyra sinensis
TATCTGGAACTATCTTTGTGTGAGCGCGGAACGTTACTCACAGGACGATCGGTAAATGCCCACGTTAATAGACAGAACTTTTTTACGCGCTTCAAACGGTTTGCTACAACAAAGTCACCACGGTCATTGGCGTAAACAGAGTTTATTGAAGCACAGTGATGAGATGTTTAACCAAGCGATAAATAACAAAGCAAAGCGAAGCGGTTTCAAAAATTAATAAGAAGTAAAACTAGAATTAGACTATCATTGTACAAAACGACTAAACTATTGTAAACTTCGGAAAAACAGAAATCGAACTACACAAATCCGGCATGAAAGGCTATGAAATAGTAACATGCACAAGGAAAAGCTTCTTACCTCTGTGTCCGTGTTAGGGTTTTCACAGTGTTAATTGTTGAACTCTTTTCTTGATCTTAACACGATGAAACGTTGACTAGAACCGAGTGATTTTCCTGAACACGTTCGTAAAGATTCTAACTAATGCAAAGGATAATAGCTTTCTTGTTTCATTTACCGTACGTGGGAAAAACTATCCGCAAAAAATAACCAGAAAAGGCCTCGTATGATTAATACAAAGAAACTTTTAAGACTAGAAAGGAAATACAAAAACCCTCAGTAAAATATTTGGCAGTTCATGTAACACTTTGGGTGAAATACATTCATAGGCTGTACATACACTCAGGAGTGCTTAGTAATAGTAATTGGACCGAGTGGAGTACAATTCAGGGAGTAATCGAGCGACTAATTTCAAATCGGACGAGCGCGAAGCGCGAAGCCGATTTGAAATTACGACCACGATTACTCCCTTTATTAAATCCATTTTGAAATCACTGGCTATCCTTGCAATCTGATTGGCTCTCAGGGGTGCGATTTATTCACGAATCGCACTATTTTTTGGTCTAAATCGCATCTTTTTCTCAGCCAATGAGAAAGGGACAGTAAAACAAAACAACGAATCAGATTTCAAGGTTAGTTTAATGTAACCAAAAAAAATTTTGGGAAAACGAAAGCCGTGTTGCGAATTTTGCAACTACAGGTCAAAACTTTGTTGTTGTCTTTTCTTTTTCAAGACAATTGACGAATTTAATTAATAATATTACAGTTTCTGAATAATGATAATGAGCTCCTTCAGGCTGAAGATCTTCTTCACAAGAAGTTTCCAACATTCAACATCTATTTTGACGAATGTTTTGGCGTTCTTTCTTCAACATCTGCTCAAGATCCGGCTGAAGATCCGTCTGATACCGAGTCCAGCAAAACATAAACAAACGAAAACCACACAACAACAAATTCATAGCCATCTCAAGAAGGAACATGTTTCCAGGTTCGCGGTAGTTTCAAACGAAGCAATACAAGAGCTCAACTCTGTCGCTGTGAATAAACATACGTAGTCTTTCATCAGATTTCGACCCGCTCCACAAAACAGTGAATGAACGCCATCTTGAAAAATATATCTTGAAACAAAATAACGGCGCCGCACGAACTTGACAAGGTTCCGAGCATAATAAAGTTCTGTGCCGAGGTCACAAAAAGAAGCAGAGATACTAACGAGCTTGAATCCCTTAAAATAATACAGAGTGCCATTGAACAGTAATTAAAAGAGAAAACCATCCACAGCTGGGCATCGTGCAGTCGAGGGAGTTTCACAACTCAACAGAAAATTATCCATCGCAGAATTACACCGGCTGCACCCTCAAATTCCTTCTCTAAAGACAACAAGAAGTCTCAGCCTCAACCGCAGAAGAAAGGCAGGTCTTCCATCGTTGATTCAGGCGACGAAAATCGAACTTTGATGCATGAAAGAGTCACTACTTTCGTTCCCACTTCAGAACTGCTTGTTTGTTTGTTAGGCTTGAATGAGTTTTCGTCACATGACAACGTTTTGCATACTAAATGGCTGTCAAATCGCTTCCGGTTGCGCTATTTCTAACAAACCCGGCTCGGCTTGGACTAATAAATCAAAATCTAAATTTCAGGCCATAAAATTGTGCGATTTCAAAATGGATTTAATAAAGTGGTAATTGAACTTCGGGTCGTGCAATTTTGGTCTCAAATCATACTTGTGATTTCAAATCGAACTCGCGCTGCGCGCTCGTTCGATTTTGAAATCACGCGTATGATTTCAGACCAAATTGCACTCCACTCAGTTCAATTACCATTATTAATCGTATCTATAACAAAATTCTCGATCGTGATTGGTTTTCCGCGGGCCTATTTGTCACGTAATCGGCGCCCGATCACGTGGGTGTCCAATTACAGCTGTCCGATTTGAACTTTTCGTAATCGGACACCTGTAATTGGATACCCACGTGATTTTCACGCCAATTACGCGCGCTTCAATGGCTTCCTTAGCAATGTTTTCTACAGTTTTTCAAAACTTAGGAAAAGCTCTACAGACGTTTTCGCTCAAAAAAAGTTCTCAGAAGACATTTTTTCCCCGAAATTTGTTATAGATACGATTAATTAGTAATTGGACCTCGTGTCGTGCAATTCAGGGACT
>JAHPZR010031005.1:17500-30000 GCA_019787425.1 Platygyra sinensis
CCGATTCTTATTGGTTTAAACTGATCACGTGGCGCGATAGTGTTCATCCACGGAGATACTATCAGCTCATAGTGCCGTCCGAGGGAAATTCCCGGATGTGGTCGTCCGTGAACTTTTTTTGTAAACAAGTGGGCAATGACAATGGCATTTTTACAGACCAGTCAGGAGCCCATTACCCGGAGCTTCCATCTTCCATACTGACCCTTTGTACGTTACATGTATGCCACATGAAAGTATTTCAATAATGGCGGAAAGCGAGTAGGGATAAACCTTGCTTGAGAAACAAAAGCTTTATTAGATAGCTACAAGAAACATAAGAACTTCTGTAGACAAACGTATAGCTTTCTCAAAGTAAAGCTACGGCGTCTCAGAAGGAATACGTACGAGGACAAATATGTTATTCGTGGAATCAATATACTGTACTTGCAAAAAGTTCTAATCACACAACCGGACCCGCGGTGGCAATTTAGAACGCAAATAAGCAACAAGTTCGCGGAAAATCTCATATTTTGTTCCGCACGCTTCGGTGAGGATAAAACAATGCGGCCTCACGTGAACATGTCGACATTAGTCCGTGCTTGTAATTGCAACTGGTCACTGAGGTTCCTGTGGGGATCTGAATTCGAGATAAATTCAAACTGAAAATAGATCGGTCTGTGAAAACGCCGTGACAGGAATATGGGGTAGTTGCAGGATCCTAGTGATGGGCTCCTGATCCAGGAAAGTGAAGCAAGTTCCTTTTGTCAAAACGTATCAACTACCAAGTAATTTGCCCCTTTGATCGTGTTAATCACCTTTAAGACAACTTGGTTCAGATATCTAAAATGATGACTTAAGAAAATAGGTTAAGTATCCTCTAGTACCTGGGCATCGTACATTCTGTGGCCAATCACATAGGCCCGTTTTCTTATTGTATTTCAGGCCAACACTACAGTTCATTTTATAGGCAATCTGATTTGAGCAGGCGATGAACCCATAGCAGTTATCTGGATCTTGGTAGTTACCGCTAGCTTTGCCATCGCAAAACCCGGCACCTGGAAAACATTCATCAGATTAAAGAGAGATAAATATTAAATAATTTATTGCAACTGTTTGACAAACATGGCCATATTCTTATTCTCGGTAAAGAACTGGAACTAGCTCAGTTGAAACTGAGACTTACGCGGGGAATCCTTTTAAATGTAATAACTGATAATCCAGAATTATTTACAGAGCAAATTACTGGGATTGTAATGGTTTTTACATTGGCGAAACTAAACGACGGCTCCATGATAGCAATTTTTAAGGCCGTTGCTAAAAATGACAATAACTCAGCCATTGCTGACCGTGTCAAAGCCACTGGACATAAAACCAAGAGGGATCACTTAAACTAGGTTTACACTAGAGAAAATATTTCCGGATTCGTGACGAATCCGGAACGTTTTTAGTACCGGATTGGTTTTGCCGTTTACAGACAAGTGGACGAATCCGAAATAAAAACTCCCCGATTTGGTCATGTCTCCGGAGATTTTGAATTCGGAATTAATAAAGTGGGAACTTTGAATCCGGAGAGTTTTATCGTGTAAACAATTTTCTCTCGAATCCGGATATTTTTCCGCCAGCGAACTTTTGAGTTTGCGGTAGAACGAATATGGCGGATCAAGTGATGTAGTCACAGTCGTAGTCAAATCGATGGCCTCACCACTATTATATATAAATAGCTGTTTTAAATTTTAACGGTTACTTTTGAAAATGTATGTAGAGCAAAATACGAAACGACAAGTCTTAATCAAAAAATGTGCAAGTTCAATATATTTATCACTGCTCTTTGTTTCTTATTTTTAATCAAACTACGATGGCCAAAGAACAAAAGTATTTACGATCCAAGGAGAATGTTAGTAGTAAAGGGGGCCAGTCTGAGCCGGTAGCCAATCAGAGCGCAGTATTGGCATCACGTGACAGTTCTCGACCAATCAGAGCGCAGCAGATATCACGTGACTGAGAGATTGCAATGCATTCTGGGAAAACTCACGGTCGGGAGAATGGGTTCTAGTTGGGATCTAGGCCCGCGCGGCCAACCTGGGAGCGAGGTTTTTTTGGGTCTAGTCCCGCGCGGCCGGCATGGGAGCGAGGCAGACCGGAAGTGACGTCATGGAAAACCGGAAGTGACCACAGACACCGTATGACAGGAAATAACAGCTTTATTGACAGTTTTAGACAAGATCCATTCGTGTTTCAACGTTCTCGTCATCGAGTTGGGCTGCCTGGGCTTGATCTTCGTCCAGGGTGGTGACCTGTTTTTCGTAGCCGTACGGGTACGACAGGAACGTGTCGGGATCGACGACGCGTTTGTCGAAGACCACTCGGTATCGTTTGGTTTCTTCGACCGTTTCCAAGGTTTTGGTGTTGGCGTCTCGCGTGATCTTGTGCGGGTTGTGCACGGGGATGACGCGTGGTTCGTCCATGGGAACGGTGACTTCATCGATGACGTTGGCCTTGAGAAGGTCAAAGTTCAATTGCTCTTGCCCACGTGCGTTGAGGGTGAACCCGCGTACCTTGCATTCGACTTTGCCTTGATGGGTTCGGTACCCGTAGTTCTTGGGGCCAGCGGCAGCGAATTCGACGATGTGATCGTCGGGTTTCAATTCGCTGGTGAAGTCGCCGAGATAATCGCCGGTGGGTAGCGTGGGCTCACCGGGTCGCTGAGAGAAGAGGATGGAATCGGTGTCGAAGTACAACACTTGTTCGGGACGGAGTCGACTGAGTCCCTCTCTGTAGAGTTTGAGCCGGGCCCAGCAGGTGGTGAAACAAGCCACGAAGATGTTGATGTTGACTTGCACCGTCTCTTCATCGTCGACGCGTTTGTGGACCACCTCGATCATTTCGTCGTTCATGACGTGCAGGGTTTGCAGTTCCCGAGTGTCGTCGTTCAACAATTTGTAGAGTCGTTCTGGCGCCGAGATGCCTTCGACTTGACTCTTGTTGCCTTGTTGCCCATACTTGCCCCAGAAACTGTTCAACATCATCTTGGCGAGGGAACGTCGACCGGGGTTTTTCTGGATCTTGTCGGCGTCGAGTTGAATGCCTTCCTTGACTCGGTAGTCGTCGAGGTATTGTTGACGCTTGTCGGCGTCGTCGCCTACCCACTCGGGCCATCCGCTGGCTTCTTGTTTGATCTTGAGAAACGTGTCGACGTACGAGGAGAACATGTAGTTGGACCTGCGCGGGAAGTGCCAGACCTCGTACACGCGTTGAATGACGTACCCTCGATTAATGGCTTCTTGCACTTCGGGCGTGGGCCACGTACCCACAAGGCACCGTTCGTCGTCGGTGTGATTGCAACGACGACTGCGTTCGGTCAGCGGTTTGGGTTGCTCGCGTTCCACGCAGGCTCGACAGAGAGGAAACGTGAGTTTACCTCCACTGCGGTGAGGTAAGACGGCATGGTACAGTCCGAAGGGTGGTAAAATCTTGCATTTGACCAGACCAAAGTAAGCACCGATATCGGTGCTGCTGGGTGCGTAGTGGATCTCGGGATGTCCCACGGGATAGAAACAGTTTTTGTTGGTCCACGGGTACAGGGACGTGAAATCGAGGTAATGGATCTTTTCACCGTCGACGACCACGTGATACAATTGGATGGCATTGGTACGTCCCCCAAAAAACGCGTCTCGGGGTTGAAGTCTGGGCACGAGTCCGAAGGAGGCCACGTGGGCACGCACGGTGTCGTTGGTTTTCTTCGTTTCGTTCCACTCGCATTCCCACATGACCTCGACGGTGTAGCCCATGGCACGTAGAGCGTCTTCTTTGCGTTGGGTGGCTTCGTAGACGTCACGCATGGTCTGGTCGCTCATCTTGTGACGCGCTTTGTCGCGGTCCGGGAAACACGTGGGACACCCATGCCAAAAGCAGCCGTGGAATTCGTACACGACGCGGGTGTGAGTGTCATACCCGTCCACGCGGTAGGTGTTCTCGTTTTGACGAATCACGTGTTCTCCACCATTGCAAGCGTGACGAATGTGAGCGCCGTGGGTGTGATTCAAGTATGTCATCCATTCCAGGGCGGCGTGAGAATACGGTTTACCTTGCCCGTGCCATCCACTGATGGGTTCGGAGGCCAATTGACGTTCCGGCATGTGTTTGGTGCGGTAGAAGAGATTGCACGCGGAGGCGATGGTGATACAGCGTTCGAGGGGATTGAACCCGCTGATCTCTTCAAATTCTTGACAAAAGACTTGACAGGCTCCTTTGAGCAGCAGCACGTCGGATTCGCAATAGGCCACGAGTTCCTTTTGAAAGTCAAAGACGTACTCGGGCTCGTGCGCGTCGTACCACCGATGGAATTCTCGGGCTCGTTCGACCGACATGCCTTGCGGATCGTAATGTTCCTTGTCGGGTAAAGGTCCCACATAGTCTTGGTGGTCGGGCGTGTTGAAAAAGTGAGGGAAGAAACCCTTCTTGTGTTCCGTGAGCCCGAAGGCTTTGGGGAAGGCGGACAGCGGCATTTGGAAGAAACACAACGAGTCTTTGAACACAATGTCTCCACCATGGATGGACAACGACAAAATCTTGGCACCTTTGACGATCTGTTCTGGTTGAACGTACTGTTTGTACAGTGCATCCAGGATGAGGTAAGAGTCGAACCCTTGAGAATTGTGGGCCAGAACCGTGAGTTTAGCTTCGTGGGCCAATTCCCTCAACCAATCGAGAAAGTCTTCGATGCAGGTGGTGCCTTCAAAATGGAAGAGTTCGTCGCTGTTGGACGTGGCGGCGCACACCAAGTTGGGTACGTGGACGCCCGTGTCTTGCATGGTCTCGCTGTCCCAATAGACAAAGAGTTTCTCTTTCTCCGCTGAACATGGCGATCCGTCCGCTTTGCGTTTTCTGGAATGAATCAATTTTCTCCGTTCTTCCAATCGGGTGGGATTCTGGATGTAACATTTGTGAGTACTGAGATCATAATATTGTTTGCAAGAGGGGCATTCGCTGGTACCGCACACGTGACGCGTTTCGATCTCGCGTTCTCGAAGCAGTCGGTTGCAGACGGGACATTTGCGGAGGGTGTCACACACGGGTTTGATCTTTTTGGCGACGTCGGCTCTGCTTCCGTCGGTGGTGGAGAACACGTAATGGTTCCCCATACACTGTTCACCGAAGAATTTGCGATGGCAACGAGGGCACGTGTGACGGGCCCTTTGCCCGTCGCTCTGCAGGTAATCGGGGCATTGGGTCTGACAACACGCGCGACATTTCTTGCCGTTGCAGGGATGATGACGAATGTCATTGGTATTGAAACTTTTCTCGCACTCGAGGCAGAAATAGTTGGACCCTATGAATCCTGGGAGGGAATTGCAGCCGTGATAGTGGTCTCCCACTTTGATGAGAATAATCTGTTTGTCTCGGGGAGGTCCTTTGAAGATGATCTGATATTGTTGATCCACCGAGAGTACGACGAGACGGTAGTCGGAAAGATGTCGTTGAAAGGTCTCGATCTCGGGTAGTCCACAAGGACCTTCGGGCACGCCAGCGACGCGATGCAATTCTTTGGCTTTTCGCTCTTGGACGGGATAGCCTTGTTTGAGATTTTTGTAGTCTCGATCTCGAGTGTCCCCGTTGGCATCGGCCAAAGCCTTCATGGTCACGATAGCGCGGGCGCAGCACAGTTCGTCCTCGTTCTTGATTTTGATGACACTCGTTTTGACATTCAACAATTTCTCGAGTGCCATGCGGCCTTTTCGGATCCGTTGGTTCCCTGCACCTCGTCCCGGATCTCGAATGTGAGAGATGTGGAGGGAGAAAGAATCGTCCAATCGGAACTGTTCGTTGGAGTTCAACATGCGTGAAATCTGTTGCATGATTTCTCGAGCTCTGAGATCATTGTCTATCCACTCGCGGACTCGCATGCGACTGGAATGATACGACTGTCTCAGCCGATTGGAATTGATGTTGATGAGAAAATGATCGTTGGGGTGGACGTCTGGATCATTGAGGACTTGTTCGCGTATGGCGCGTTGGAGCGCTTCTTCCATTTGACGCGGTAGAATGCCTCGTGGTTGTTCCAACGGGGCAGCACCTCCGCGTTGCATCAAGCGTCCCACATAGTTTCGTTGTCTCACGCCTAAACGACGCACGCGTCGATCCAACTGGGGTGTTAACAAGAAATCAAACCCCCGTTCCACCTCATCCAAATGATTGGCCAGGAGCGCATTGTCCTCCTCGTCGTCGAGGTCAAACGGATCCATATTGAAAAGTGAAGGTGGGCGCAACGGGCAGTTTTATTTAATGAATCGAGTGGACCAATGAAAGCACGTTCACACCAAATAAGGGCAAGTCTGAAAAAGAATTTTTAATCACGTGTTAAAACCTCTTACACGTGGGACGTGTGTCAAATCCCTATTGGATTGACGCCCCGTGCGCCTGACGCGTGATGCCCAACGCCCGACGCGCGATGAGGCCGGGTAGAGTGTAGTTGACTCCTGCGTAGCTACACAAATTTTCGACGGCACACTCGAAACTGAAGGCAATGAAACATCTTTTTCGTACCGCCCTCGAACCATCACCCACTTCATGAGAATAGTAATGGCCGTAAATTCGCATGTGTTCACAGGTCGGACCAAAACTGCATCCGTGTTCGGTACGAACGTGTACGCCTTCAAAACGCATGGGTCTACATTGGATGTGACCGGGCCAAATGGCTCGTAAACGTCCGTGGGCTCTGATCTGTTTACCCAGGGCGCGACTCGTTTCACTCTCACGCCACTCAATCAATGTTTGCCTCTCTCTGTACATTAAGATGACCTCTTTTATTTCTTCCGGGAGTAACTCCCAATAACTGTCTGTCTGTTTCAATAACGCGAGTTTCGTCTTCACATCCATTCTATTAAAAGAGATTTAACATAATCGACATTGTTCAAGGCATGACTGACATTAAAACCGATATATCGATAATGCGTTTTTGTATAGAAACCATACACTTTCAAATGATATCGTTCACATTCACTACACGCATGATCATTTGGTACGCATTTCACATGGCCGAGTCCCCATCTCTCTTTCAAAAGCGCATACGTCTCAATCTCACGACACAATCGGTTCATCATCTCTTTCCGTTCTGCATCAATGCGCATCTGCGCGATTTTCAACTTCCAAATGTACTCTTGTAGTTCAAGCGGTAACATGTCCCAATAACTTTCGTACGCACGCATCAAAGACACCTTTGTCATCACATCCATTCGATTCATCTTTTTATTTTCTGAAAAAATTATAAAAATGGTTTCAGTAAATCAATGGATGTATAGGCATCCCACATGCCATGACCGAGAAACACTTTTTGCTTCACATTGACTCCGTCCACGAGGATTCCGTACACTTGTAAGTGATGATAATTACAACTACGACATAATGTTTTCTCTGGAACGCATTGCACATGACCGAGTCCCCATCTCTCTTTCACACGTGCATAGGCTCGAATTTCGTGACACAATCTGTCTATCATCTCTTTACGTTCCGCATCAATGCGCATTTGAGCGATTGCCAATTGCATGATATACTCTTGTATTTCGGGTGGCAACATGTCCCAATAGCTTTCATGAAAGAGTGACAACTGTAATTTCCTTTCAACATCCATTCTTTATTCTCTATGAAAAAAAATTTACAAAAACGATTTCACATGGTGGACTCTTGACATGGCTTGCTTGAGATCAAACCCTAAAAATATTTTTTGCATGACATGCCATTCATCTAGATAAAATCCGTGCACTGCACGCAGGTGTTGGTGATGACAAACACTACATTTCTCATGTCGTTCAACTTTAATGGGACCGAGTGCCCACATGGTCTGCAATTGTCCAAAGTCCTTTTTCTCTTGGTACAAACGTTTTAATCGTTCTTTCATCTTTTTATCTATTGTTTCTTGACTTTTTTTTAACTGTACAATATAGTCTTGTATTTCGTTGGGTAACATGTCCCAATAACTTTCCATCACGTGACTTAATTCCATCTTTACTTTCACATCCATGCGTGACATTCTAAAAAATTACAAGTATGAAAAAAGTACATCATGTGAAAAAGAAAATTACAGTTGTCACTCTTTCATGAAAGCTATTGGGACATGTTGCCACCCGAAATACAAGAGTATATCATGCAATTGGCAATCGCTCAAATGCGCATTGATGCGGAACGTAAAGAGATGATAGACAGATTGTGTCACGAAATTCGAGCCTATGCACGTGTGAAAGAGAGATGGGGACTCGGTCATGTGCAATGCGTTCCAGAGAAAACATTATGTCGTAGTTGTAATTATCATCACTTACAAGTGTACGGAATCCTCGTGGACGGAGTCAATGTGAAGCAAAAAGTGTTTCTCGGTCATGGCATGTGGGATGCCTATACATCCATTGATTTACTGAAACCATTTTTATAATTTTTTCAGAAAATAAAAAGATGAATCGAATGGATGTGATGACAAAGGTGTCTTTGATGCGTGCGTACGAAAGTTATTGGGACATGTTACCGCTTGAACTACAAGAGTACATTTGGAAGTTGAAAATCGCGCAGATGCGCATTGATGCAGAACGGAAAGAGATGATGAACCGATTGTGTCGTGAGATTGAGACGTATGCGCTTTTGAAAGAGAGATGGGGACTCGGCCATGTGAAATGCGTACCAAATGATCATGCGTGTAGTGAATGTGAACGATATCATTTGAAAGTGTATGGTTTCTATACAAAAACGCATTATCGATATATCGGTTTTAATGTCAGTCATGCCTTGAACAATGTCGATTATGTTAAATCTCTTTTAATAGAATGGATGTGAAGACGAAACTCGCGTTATTGAAACAGACAGACAGTTATTGGGAGTTACTCCCGGAAGAAATAAAAGAGGTCATCTTAATGTACAGAGAGAGGCAAACATTGATTGAGTGGCGTGAGAGTGAAACGAGTCGCGCCCTGGGTAAACAGATCAGAGCCCACGGACGTTTACGAGCCATTTGGCCCGGTCACATCCAATGTAGACCCATGCGTTTTGAAGGCGTACACGTTCGTACCGAACACGGATGCAGTTTTGGTCCGACCTGTGAACACATGCGAATTTACGGCCATTACTATTCTCATGAAGTGGGTGATGGTTCGAGGGCGGTACGAAAAAGATGTTTCATTGCCTTCAGTTTCGAGTGTGCCGTCGAAAATTTGTGTAGCTACGCAGGAGTCAACTACACTCTACCCGGCCTCATCGCGCGTCGGGCGTTGGGCATCACGCGTCAGGCGCACGGGGCGTCAATCCAATAGGGATTTGACACACGTCCCACGTGTAAGAGGTTTTAACACGTGATTAAAAATTCTTTTTCAGACTTGCCCTTATTTGGTGTGAACGTGCTTTCATTGGTCCACTCGATTCATTAAATAAAACTGCCCGTTGCGCCCACCTTCACTTTTCAATATGGATCCGTTTGACCTCGACGACGAGGAGGACAATGCGCTCCTGGCCAATCATTTGGATGAGGTGGAACGGGGGTTTGATTTCTTGTTAACACCCCAGTTGGATCGACGCGTGCGTCGTTTAGGCGTGAGACAACGAAACTATGTGGGACGCTTGATGCAACGCGGAGGTGCTGCCCCGTTGGAACAACCACGAGGCATTCTACCGCGTCAAATGGAAGAAGCGCTCCAACGCGCCATACGCGAACAAGTCCTCAATGATCCAGACGTCCACCCCAACGATCATTTTCTCATCAACATCAATTCCAATCGGCTGAGACAGTCGTATCATTCCAGTCGCATGCGAGTCCGCGAGTGGATAGACAATGATCTCAGAGCTCGAGAAATCATGCAACAGATTTCACGCATGTTGAACTCCAACGAACAGTTCCGATTGGACGATTCTTTCTCCCTCCACATCTCTCACATTCGAGATCCGGGACGAGGTGCAGGGAACCAACGGATCCGAAAAGGCCGCATGGCACTCGAGAAATTGTTGAATGTCAAAACGAGTGTCATCAAAATCAAGAACGAGGACGAACTGTGCTGCGCCCGCGCTATCGTGACCATGAAGGCTTTGGCCGATGCCAACGGGGACACTCGAGATCGAGACTACAAAAATCTCAAACAAGGCTATCCCGTCCAAGAGCGAAAAGCCAAAGAATTGCATCGCGTCGCTGGCGTGCCCGAAGGTCCTTGTGGACTACCCGAGATCGAGACCTTTCAACGACATCTTTCCGACTACCGTCTCGTCGTACTCTCGGTGGATCAACAATATCAGATCATCTTCAAAGGACCTCCCCGAGACAAACAGATTATTCTCATCAAAGTGGGAGACCACTATCACGGCTGCAATTCCCTCCCAGGATTCATAGGGTCCAACTATTTCTGCCTCGAGTGCGAGAAAAGTTTCAATACCAATGACATTCGTCATCATCCCTGCAACGGCAAGAAATGTCGCGCGTGTTGTCAGACCCAATGCCCCGATTACCTGCAGAGCGACGGGCAAAGGGCCCGTCACACGTGCCCTCGTTGCCATCGCAAATTCTTCGGTGAACAGTGTATGGGGAACCATTACGTGTTCTCCACCACCGACGGAAGCAGAGCCGACGTCGCCAAAAAGATCAAACCCGTGTGTGACACCCTCCGCAAATGTCCCGTCTGCAACCGACTGCTTCGAGAACGCGAGATCGAAACGCGTCACGTGTGCGGTACCAGCGAATGCCCCTCTTGCAAACAATATTATGATCTCAGTACTCACAAATGTTACATCCAGAATCCCACCCGATTGGAAGAACGGAGAAAATTGATTCATTCCAGAAAACGCAAAGCGGACGGATCGCCATGTTCAGCGGAGAAAGAGAAACTCTTTGTCTATTGGGACAGCGAGACCATGCAAGACACGGGCGTCCACGTACCCAACTTGGTGTGCGCCGCCACGTCCAACAGCGACGAACTCTTCCATTTTGAAGGCACCACCTGCATCGAAGACTTTCTCGATTGGTTGAGGGAATTGGCCCACGAAGCTAAACTCACGGTTCTGGCCCACAATTCTCAAGGGTTCGACTCTTACCTCATCCTGGATGCACTGTACAAACAGTACGTTCAACCAGAACAGATCGTCAAAGGTGCCAAGATTTTGTCGTTGTCCATCCATGGTGGAGACATTGTGTTCAAAGACTCGTTGTGTTTCTTCCAAATGCCGCTGTCCGCCTTCCCCAAAGCCTTCGGGCTCACGGAACACAAGAAGGGTTTCTTCCCTCACTTTTTCAACACGCCCGACCACCAAGACTATGTGGGACCTTTACCCGACAAGGAACATTACGATCCGCAAGGCATGTCGGTCGAACGAGCCCGAGAATTCCATCGGTGGTACGACGCGCACGAGCCCGAGTACGTCTTTGACTTTCAAAAGGAACTCGTGGCCTATTGCGAATCCGACGTGCTGCTGCTCAAAGGAGCCTGTCAAGTCTTTTGTCAAGAATTTGAAGAGATCAGCGGGTTCAATCCCCTCGAACGCTGTATCACCATCGCCTCCGCGTGCAATCTCTTCTACCGCACCAAACACATGCCGGAACGTCAATTGGCCTCCGAACCCATCAGTGGATGGCACGGGCAAGGTAAACCGTATTCTCACGCCGCCCTGGAATGGATGACATACTTGAATCACACCCACGGCGCTCACATTCGTCACGCTTGCAATGGTGGAGAACACGTGATTCGTCAAAACGAGAACACCTACCGCGTGGACGGGTATGACACTCACACCCGCGTCGTGTACGAATTCCACGGCTGCTTTTGGCATGGGTGTCCCACGTGTTTCCCGGACCGCGACAAAGCGCGTCACAAGATGAGCGACCAGACCATGCGTGACGTCTACGAAGCCACCCAACGCAAAGAAGACGCTCTACGTGCCATGGGCTACACCGTCGAGGTCATGTGGGAATGCGAGTGGAACGAAACGAAGAAAACCAACGACACCGTGCGTGCCCACGTGGCCTCCTTCGGACTCGTGCCCAGACTTCAACCCCGAGACGCGTTTTTTGGGGGACGTACCAATGCCATCCAATTGTATCACGTGGTCGTCGACGGTGAAAAGATCCATTACCTCGATTTCACGTCCCTGTACCCGTGGACCAACAAAAACTGTTTCTATCCCGTGGGACATCCCGAGATCCACTACGCACCCAGCAGCACCGATATCGGTGCTTACTTTGGTCTGGTCAAATGCAAGATTTTACCACCCTTCGGACTGTACCATGCCGTCTTACCTCACCGCAGTGGAGGTAAACTCACGTTTCCTCTCTGTCGAGCCTGCGTGGAACGCGAGCAACCCAAACCGCTGACCGAACGCAGTCGTCGTTGCAATCACACCGACGACGAACGGTGCCTTGTGGGTACGTGGCCCACGCCCGAAGTGCAAGAAGCCATTAATCGAGGGTACGTCATTCAACGCGTGTACGAGGTCTGGCACTTCCCGCGCAGGTCCAACTACATGTTCTCCTCGTACGTCGACACGTTTCTCAAGATCAAACAAGAAGC
>JAHPZR010031005.1:37500-42500 GCA_019787425.1 Platygyra sinensis
GTCAGCCCGGTTAGCCGAGATCCCGGTATCGCGGTGCCGGATCCCGGTTAACCGGGCTCAGAATTTTCCATGTAATCGCGTTTGCCGGGCCAGGGGGCTCATTAGCCCTTCGTCACACCCAAATCAAGGTCGCTCCGGTCTCTCGGGTTTATCGCATCAGCCATCAACCGGGCTAGTTCGCCTCATGTAACTCCAGGCTGAAAGTCATCTCGGCACAGTGAAGGAGCCCGGCTATGAACCGGACCAGTCCTGCTCGTGTGATCAGGCCCTAAAAGTTCTTGGAGCCTCTCCGCCAGCAACTCGTCTCCCCTTGAGTCCCACCCATATTTCGCGTGCGCAGTTCGCAACAACTTCTCACCAGAATCCTGTTCAGCAAAGGTGGTATTATTGAATATTTAAATATTTCACAATATTGAGGTCGGGCCGAACGAGAGTATCTTCGCTCTCTTTTAGAACAAACGGACCTCTAGCCAAATATTTCTGCCGTCCGGCTCTTCGCTCCCTTCAAAGAAAAAGACATTTTTAGATTTTTCGTCAAAATGTTTGCATACAAGTAAAGAATATTAACACGAGTGGGACATCGAAATATCTACCTGATTCGATCTGAACCAAATGTCCCGTTCTTTTCATGATAAACTAGGAAAAGTTTTTGTTTATTCCGCGGTAAGCTTTAGGCCATTTTCCTCTGGCGTTTCTATGCTCTGAAATTTCTGAAGGGACCCTACAACTCTCGGTTGCCCTTGTCCAACCAAGTCCAAGGGATGAACGATGTGATGGACAAATCGTGATGGTATTGACATTTTGTGGCACCGTAAACATCGCAGCACGAGCAAGAATCAGGTCTACTTCACTCTTCACATCTTGGAATTGCCGCGTTATATCTTTACTACATGATAGCAGTGGAACTATCTCTATAGACTGACTTCTGTCTCTTCGATCAAAGAAACACTGCCCACCAACTAGCGACTTAAATGAACAGCAAACATCCATTTTGTTTTGTTCCCGGGAGTACGTCATTGAAGAGCGAATTTCCATGAAAAATATATAATTTGATTGAGCGATTAGCCAAAATAGGCTAGCCGCAACAAATTTTAGCTAAACTTAACCCTAAGTTTTCAGACTGAAGAAAAACTATCTATCAAGATATTATTATTGAGCATTTTAGTTGTTTGAAAAAGAAACATTTGCGCACAATAAACTATATCTATATGTACAGTCCAGCACAGTAATTATTCAAATTAATAGCTACCAAGACACTGGCACTGTTGATGTATATTATTTATCATTTAAACTTTTAGAATTTGTTTAGTTTACTTTTCCCGACTTTTTAGAAGGAGGAAAGGCACCAAACGTCGACAAGCTGACTGGTATACAGATAAAATACGTTCAACTAGGAATCGATCTGCCGAAATCAACAATTTCAAATTTAATCACTGTCAGTAGTGCAGTGTTCCTTCAGATCACGTAAGGCTACAAACCAACAATATCAACTTGTTATTACGCTCAACAAATGAACTTCCAACGATTTTCTTTCTAGAACTCATTCTTGTAATTAAAATGATCAAAGAAACAACAGCTTAAAACAACATCGCAGTGACAACCGAACTCCACGTAAATTGCTTCTCATTGGCGTTTTTAATTGACGAAATTTCTAAACCGATGCCTTTCAAAATATTAAAGTACATATAAAGGTGGTCCATTATGCTTTTCGTTTTTCACTCAAGCGTTCTGAGATAACCATCTGCAGTTTGTTGGAAACGAATTGTGCATTCAGGGTGACCGCCCGCGTCACGCAATTGTTTACATTCCCACGGCGGTTCAGGGAAAATTTATGAGAAACACAGGCCAAGGCGGGCGACTTAAAACCATTTGCCCAGAGATGTTTTTTGATTTTCAAAAAGGTGGATGTATAGTTAACCCGTAGAAAGTGTTTTTATGGCATTTAAAGTTATAGCCCATAGAAAAATATGGCGATATTTTAGTGCTATAATTCACTTGCAACACATTGTAATACTTTGTATGTCAGTTCGATCTCATTTCGGGCTCAAACGAAACCTCAATTTATTTTATTTTTACCTCAGTCATACCATGGAGACCTGAGCTGAATATAAAAACCATTGAAAGATTCTCAAGTAGCTGTTGTGCGACGCGCGAAGCAATCAAATTTTTAGAAAATTCAGCATAACCGGAAGTAGGTTTTGAGCCCAATCGGGGCGAAATCGGTTTTCGCAAATTTCTTCCAACAAAAACTCCCTTAGCGGAAACTAACTACAGTCCGTTTGTTTTCTAACTAGGGCCAATCTATGGGCAAAATTTGAGCAAAAACGATTTTTCGACTTGTGCCGTTGTTTGGTCCATATTTGCGGGCACTGGCTCTTAAAAGAAAAAGTTCTTCCTTCCATGGCGTTGTCCGAATATGTCACTGATCATCTTGTCCATACTGTTGGCAATGAGCGCTCACCATTTGATGGAATTTTTGGTAATTCCGGGAAGAATTCAAATGGAACGGTTCATCCCGGTGAAATGTTTTCGGAAAAAAGGTGAATTCCCGGACATTTCTGTACCATTTCTCCACACTTGCCAGTGCCAGGCTCTTCACAGTAATACTTACAAATTCGTCGTTTCTTCTTTCGTTTTATTCCCAAATTAATATTTCTTCAACTTTTATTTGCCAACTTTATTATTGCTATTTCTTTCCGAATAGTTGGATAATACTAAAACAATTAGACCCTTCGCCCTCATCGGCCACGGGTCAATAGCCCATACGGCTTCGCCTCATGAGCCATTTACCCCTGGCCCTTTCGGGCTGTGGGTCAAATTACTTGGGCTTTCCAAAGGGAGAGCCCAAGGTTAAAAATGCCCTTTCGTTATTTTCTTTCTTCTATCAGTCACAAATCGCCGCATGAGCCCTAAAACGCATGCGTGCCTTCTTATTGTCTCTGCGCATGCACAAGATTGTCAAGCTAGTTAATTAGTATGCAAGCGAGAGTAATGGCGTTGCTCGCGGAGAATGTTTATTTGCTCAAAATTTGCTGGCTTCTAAGGCTGAAATTATCCAGAAGCAAGGTTCATTTTAGTAGAAACAGTAAAAACAAAAATCAGAGAGTTCCAATATATAAAAAAGGCTCATTTTAGTATTCGTGCCGAACGGCACGCAGTGAATCGGCTTGTTATGCTTTCTGTTCTGTTTTTTGTTTCGTTCTCTTTTCTAGTCCGCCGAGTTAATTATTTCGTCTAAAATTATGTTCCCATTCAAAGTTTAGCTATCAGGCAATAATTCTGGAATTTTTTGAACCAAAACCTTGGCTAGCTAGCTGTACAACAATCAACAAAAGATAACTGAGATTTCATCATGTCAAAATTCAGATGTTCATCGCTGGATTTGCAACACAAGAGGCCCAAGTTCGCGCAGATATGCGTCTTGTTGTTAAATAGACGCATGGCAACAGGGAATCTATCTGTTAATTAGTAGAATTCTACTAGTATACTAATGTAAATGCTGTAATCTGATTGGCTGAGCCATTGCACATTATCAGCCATTAGTGTGCGGTGGCTGGAACTCGTCCTCGAAATGGCGATGTTTTTCCGTTTTCCCAAAGTTTTGGAGAGAATTATTGATGAAAATGGATAAATAAATCCCTCAGAAGACTAAACAAAGAATATTTAAGGTTTCTCGACTTAAAAAATGTTGAAACTATTGAACAAAATCTTGCGCGCGTTCACAACTTAAATTTTAAATGCCAATTTTAAACCGAGGGATCTTTTCAAGGCACGTTTAATAATACGCCAAGAAATAATTGGAAACCGTTATTTAAGTAAATTTTAGTACGAATTCTACTAAAACAATAGGATTATTCGCTGTCGATTTCTATGACTTAAATTTCTTAGAAATTTTAGATTCTTAAAGTTTTCGATTGTTAGCTAAATTTTATTTTTCTTCGTGTTTGTGTAATTTATCTGTTTATTTGTGGGCTTCCTGTGAAGTAGCTTTTAGCTTAATGGAGTGCCACGTAAAATAAAGTTCTGTTCTGTGTTTTGTATGACGTAATAGCTGATTCGGCCTTCGGCCTCATCAACAATCACCTCATAGAGATCTCGAGCTCATAATCTAATTGTTAAATAGAAACACAGAACTAGGGCGTGCTGTTGGCGTAATGATAGCGTGAGCAAAGAGAAATTACATTTTGATAATCGAAGTTAAGGTCATTCGTCATACCCTCATGCACGTGCATATTGAAAACATGGCGGATTTGCCTTGATATTGAGCTCTGTCAGTTGTAAAATGGCTATAGCTCACCAACGAGCACGGGCACTCCAATTTTTTTTCCAGTCACTGTAATCAACTGATATAAGCTTTGCGCGAGAAACGACTCATCTGATTTCCATTGCTGAAAATTGAATAAATAAGGAAAATAGCAGCTACACTGTGGTCTTTTCTATTTTGCCGTTTGGTAACCATGTCAATAAATTTCGTTGAAAGTTTAATCAAAAATTTATTTGTGTCCAACTCCGGCAATTTATTGACTCTAGTTCAATCCGTGTTTCCACGACTTTCGGTCACAAAGATTTTACAATTATTACTGGGAATATGTTCTTCTAACAATCATTGAATAATGCCAAAATAGGGCATTTTCAATACCTCACTGCCTCACAGCATTTCTCGTTCTCTCAAACTCCCACTCGTGTTTTTATCACTCGATAGAAGCACGGCACCTGTTTTCTATATCTTAAATAAAAATAGAACTCAAAAATTCATTTTTTCTGCCAACCCTTTCTAGATGTCCGTCTACTCAACCAAATTTTACAGATGGATGCACCATGTGCACAGAAACTAGAAAAAAGTAAATGAGGGTTTTCTAGTCACGCTACATCTTCCAAACTCGGTGAATATAATCTTCTACCTGGTATTTTAACGTTGCGATTCACAAATTGTGTAAAATTCGATTTTCGAAAAAGATGTTCCCATCGATGCAAACGCTGTAATTTCTGGTCGCCTTCCT
>JAHPZR010031005.1:47500-65000 GCA_019787425.1 Platygyra sinensis
CATACTTGTCAACGTCTTTAGGGGGCAAACAGAAACGTAAACCACGTGCCAAAACAGTTTTCTCAGCCTCGGTAAGCACGCGATGGGAATAGTTGAAAATGATGTCGTCGCTATTTAAATTTGAAACTTTAGGAATTCCAAGCTTTCGTTTGAGATTACCAAACTTCTTTTCAAGCTTGCTTGAATCCCGCTCATTGATCTTGAAAGCCTTGTTTTCGATAACAGAGCAGACATGATTGAAGTCTAAAGGAGATAGAACAGACTTGAGTGAAGAACGTGCTGACTCGTATGACTTTTTGAAGCGCCGACGAAGAGAAAACTTTTGGTTTATCTCGTAATTCAGTAAATCCTCTTTGAATCGGCGACAGGCTCTCGTATCATGAAACTCTTCTTTGCTTAGCTTGAAACTAAGGAAGGTAGGGAAAATGTGGAACATCTTGCATTTTCGAAGGAAACCAATATCCAATGATGCCTTGTTGAAGCGAGATAGATCTTTCTCAAAATCTCTAACCACTTTCAACGTCGTTTGGCCATACCGCTCAAAAACAGTATTAGGGTTTCAGTTTTAGGGTTTCAGTTTTAGGGTTTCTGTCTAGGTTCCAGACCCCCATTTATACAGTATAAATAGCTTTTCAAAATTTGTAACCGTTATTCTTTTGAAAATGTATGTTGACTAGCATACGAAACGTCAAGATTATAAAATGAAAGTTTTCAATATGTTTATCACCGCTGTTTGTTTTATCTTTTTAATCAAGTTACGATGGCCGAAGACCAAGAGTTTATATAATTGGGATGTTGGTAGAACACTCGAAGAATTTGTAAATCACTCGCCTGCGGCTCGTGATTTACAAATTTTTCTCAACCAACATCCCGCGTGGTTTATCAGCCTATAAACCATAGAAACTTGTGGTCTATTGCTTAAATAAAAGAAAACGTATTGTATAAAAATTGTAAGACCTAGATTTTGGCAAGTCATCTATCTAATTCAAAGTCCGCTTCTTGAACATTATTTCTAATTGTTCTTTTAACTGTTCTTGACCCTCTAAGACAGAGTAGAGCTGACCTAATTATTACATAATTATTACATTCAATTATTTAAATTTTACAATAAAAAGTATTCGATAAACCTTGAAACTATGTTGTATATAAAAAATAATAATAATAAAAATAAAAATAATGATAATAATAATTCATTTATATAGCGCCTTTTCAACAAGTTTCAGAGGCGCTGTTTACAAGAATTAGATCATGAAAATTGATTTTAAAAAAAGCACGAGAAATTGACATCAAAACTAGACGCTAACAATTAAAAACGTCACGATTCATAAGCTCGCTTAAAAAGAAATGTTTTAAGTTTGCGTTTAAAATCATCCATTGAGTTTACATATTTAATATCCTCAGGTAAGTTATTCCAAAGTTCCGGAGCAGCAACAGAAAAAGCTCGTTTACCATACGAGTTGAGATTAAAATAGGGTTTAACTAATAATTTCCTATTAGAGGATCTAAAATTATAATTCCAGAGAGCTTGCAGAGTTCGCTAAAACTGAGGGATTTCACCATCATCGAGTCACCCCAGAACATGCACGTGCTAATGGAGAGGCGGAAAGCTTCATGAAACTGCTTAATAAGACAGAGCAGATCACCCACCTTAACGGCCGAAATAACAGCATAGCCATTCAAGACAGGCTACCGCTCAAGACCACACCCTGCCACTGGTGTAGCACCCTACGAAGCCCTCATGAACAGACAAGTGAGAACCAAGTTAGACCATCAAACGAGGGAAAGCAGCAAGGAAGCTCGTGACACTGCCATCAATGAGAGGGATGAGAGATACAAAGAGAAGCTCAAAATGATGCTGAGAACAGGAACACTAAGGTACACAACTTTATTGTAGGATACCATATATTGTTGAAGCAAAAGAAGAAGAACAAATGGTCCACAGCATACGAACCAGCTTTCTACACCGTAATTCGAACCGACGGATCAAGCTTTGCAGCACGTAGGATCACAGATGGACGGGAAGTGTTTCGAGATGCAAGCCAGTTCAAGATTGCTAGTGCTTTGATCCAGGACAATACCAGTGAAGAGAGGGATGACCGGGAAGAAGAACCAACCTCAGAGGATTAAAGAGAGAAAATTGTGCTGAATGCCAACCTTAAGTCAGTCCAAGAGGAGATTATCACCAATACAGAAGAGGTGGTCGAAACCAGCAGCAGTGACAAAATGGAGAACAAACCATCAGAGTTACCAGCAGCTGCAAACCGACCAAGACGAGACCGGAGGCGACCAGATTATCTGAAAGACTACGTTATCTAGACTATACTGAGTTTACGCTTAAAGGACATAGACATTTACATGTCCCGAAGCATTCTGTTCAAGTTACAATATTGGACATTTTAGGACATTGTTTTCTAGTTGCGTTTTATTTAAGGAAAAGACTATCTCTGGAAAAACGGAGAAATGTAATATCTAGTAATGTAAATGTAAATCCAAATTTAATGTCAAATACAGGGAGTGCTTGCGCAATCACCCGAGCCAGAGGCTCATGACAAAGTGCTTGACAATTCCAGATCGAATTGTCGTTGCATTTTCACTCAACGAGCGTCACGAGCATCCTCGCAGTATAGTTCAGTTTTGTGCATGCGCAATAGCTTCGCTTTTTGTAGTGCCACGTTGTCAGATTGTGTTTGTCAATTAAAAACAGCATTATCTGAGAGAAAAGACACGTAGTTGTTCTGGTTGCTACAGGTCTCTTGCCTTTCCCTTGTTGACGGAGACACTTCACTTTTCCTTCAAAGTACCAACTTCGACTGGTGAAACTCTCTGTCTCGTATCATTTAACAATTGGTTCATGCTTTAGCGTGCACTATCGAGTTATGGAGCACGCGGGAAGTTTGGAGAGCCCGAAAGAAGCGTAAGAGTTGCCCGAGGCGATAGCCGAGGGCAACTCTACCTTCTTGAGTGCTTGTTTTTCGCATTTTCTTTAAGTTGCTCAACGATGTTTTGGTTTGACAAAGCAAACCGACTGTCAGCCATTTTTTGTTTCACTTCGGTGTTCAAATTTGGCGTTTCCCCGGTGTTTCCATAGCAACTTCCGTATTGCACTCTATAACCTGGATTGAACTCTATAACCTATTTTTGCATTCGCCATTGGCCAATCAGAAATATAATATTTTGTTGATTATTGTTGATCATCAAAACATGCTCATCAGATATTGCTAAAATGATCGTCAGGAACACAACAGTAAATTAGAATGTCTCAAAGACTGATCGGATTGAAGAGTGAAGATATTCTTAGCTAAATTAAAACGATCTGTTGAGTGAAAATGCAACGATATACATGTATCTCTGAGTGAGGTTAGAATTTCAATTCGAATTCAAGAAAGTATGTATCAGTGTAAGCTTATATATATATAGCTTACGATAAAAAATATAAATTTTTCTTTCAGGAAGTCAGGAATCAGCTTACCTTAGCGGTTATCCAAATGTTGCAGCACAGTCTTCATCAGCAGAGCTAAAGCAACCAGGCGAAAATTAGCGCATTGAAGCTGAGACGCGTTTTCCATCAGGCTCATAGTCGGACGTCAAGGGTTCCTGCGTGGTGAACAGAGGGACTTTTGTCTCCTTCAGCAAGGTTTTTCGTCTTTTCCTTAACAGAAATGGATCGGTGATTTCTTCTTTGGACCCTTTTTGTTTATTTTTCTTTCTCCAAGGACTATTCTTTATGTATTTTCTATTTGAGAGCAAGTACATGCGAGAGGGCAAAGAACTTCAAAGTGCTAATTTTATCAATTCACTATTTTCCAATTGTTCATAATGTACTCTGTTTTCCCCCCAAATTTTGCATAAACTATGTTGTGAAATACTCTTGGGAGGTCTGCATATTCCCTAGAGCATTAAGCAACAATAGTTTATGCAAAATTTGGGGGGCAAACAGAGTGCATTATGGGGAATTGGAAAATAGAGAATTGCGTTAATTAAGAGGACAAATACGCGAATACCATGAAATGCAAACTACAAGGAAAGCTCGTACTGCGATAATTTTCTCCGGGGTTTAACTATGCAATGAAAAGTTTAAAAATACGTTAGCCTGAATAACAAGGACGCTCTGAGTGAAGATTATCTCGCGTAATGGCGTTCATGGCGAAAATATAAGACTTTTTATGGCAATAGTTACGATCGCTTTTTGAGGTACAACTACTACAAAGCTCTTCATAAGAAGTGCATTAATTTACCTCTGCAGTGCATTGCTTCTTGCCTGTTCATTTTTTTCTGCTGTTTTGAAGCGGTTTCAGTGAGTTACCGCTTCCAAGGTTATAACTCGCTGAAATGGCGTAGCGAAGCATGCAGTCAGAGTTCAAGCGATAGACTGTGGAAATAGGGCGAACTATGTTTTTGGAAAGCTTGACAGTAATTTCTACTTCCTGAAGGCGATCGTATGTATTCCTATACAAACTCTCATATTTTCGCCATGGCCGATAATTATGCAAGAATGTCGTTTCACAGCTGGAGTTTGGGTTGCCTGTGGTCAAATGAAAGAATAAACATTTTTTCACCCTTGAAATTGGGAAGAATCTTCAACGGCAAAAAAACTTAAATTTAAAATTTCAAAAGAGAAAAAAAGAAAATCAGTACATTGAAAAAAAATTAACCTCTTGCATAAATGGCGCCCGAATATGAATAACAATTACTAGGTACGTCTTTGGCCTCCTCTTTATTAATAATTCCAGACAAAGGATTTTCCACGTGAATGTTAGTCTTCAATACGATAAAAATGTATTGTTAATCAAATATCGGCGTCATTTATGCAAATTGACTATTTAAATGTCGCCGATGAAACCAGGGATATGAAAGATGAAAGATGGAACATACCGCTCCATGCCAGATCAAAAACAGTCAAAAACAGTGATTAACTCTGGCCAACTGTTACCTCTTCATAACTGCGCTTGAAATGCTCGTATATCGCTGTTGTAGTGGTTGTTTACCATTTACCCAAAAACAAGAGAAATTTTGGTCAAAATAAGTCAGGAAAATTTTCACTTTCAGTCAAGACAATCGATAGCAAGACTGTCGTACATTTTGACCATAATGTCGTCTTTCCTCTTAATTACTACCTAGCGGTGAGCAAGAAAAAAGAACAGAACTCCGCTTGACTTTCATATATCCTCCTTCGAATTTAAGCTTATTTTGGTAGTGGAAAATTGAGGGATTTTAAAAGAGTGATGTCACCATGTTTATAGTCCCTAATTAAGAAGAAAATTTCATGTAATTGATGCACTTCTTTGCCAATTGTGGAGACTACTAATCAAGAAACAAATATTGTGGCTAGAACTGAAAGATTGTTTGGAAGTTGACAAGTTTAGAGACGTGGAGGAGTTTGAACCCAGGGTCTCCTTATTAATCCAAATCCATAGCCCTATAACCATGCATAAGGCCAAACCGCCTCCACAATTGTAACACAAACTGACTGAAAATGTTGCACGGATTACGAGCAACAAACGTGAAAAACTTGGCCAACTTTTTTTCAACGGTGCACTTTTCCATGAACAGCCCATGCATGCTCCCATGAATGGGTTTGAAATAATTTCACGTTTTGACCTTGAGGAAAATTTCAAAAGCATGCAGGTAATAATGAAAAACAAGCTTCGCAGCTACAGACCCTATGCAAAAAAAGGGTCAGAACTTCATGCTAGCCCACATATCCATATATGGATAAGACATGACCATATATGGATTTATTATTCAACAAATTGTAACACTATCCAAATATGGTCAGGATGCTCTCGATATCTGTCATCCGTAGGTAACAGATATCCGGCGATATACGTAGCTTCGTACGTGGGAAGAAAAAGTGAAGAGAAAAAATGTCGACAGAAAGGTTTAAAAATGTTACCAGCTTGGAAATCAATTTTGTTATCAATTTGTTGAATAATAAAACAATTATCCTGCTCAATCTCGCGGAATATCGTCTGATTTTAGCCGACTCGGCCAGCGGCCTCGTCGGCTAAGTATCAGACGATATTCCGCGCGATTTCGCAGGATAATTGTTAAATATATGGATGAGACAATATGGGAGTGTGCTCTATATGTGGGCTAGCATGAAGTTCTTGCCAAAAAAAGCTACCTTTAAATTATTCGTTTGTTCGTATTCAAAAACGCCTCACCAACCTCGTTCGGGATAGGATAACAAATTGTTTACAATTTTTGTCTCAAAAACGAGGGTAGTAAGGCTTTTGTAAATATGAACAAAAGGAATCTGTAAAGGCAGCCATTTTTGCATTAGGTTCTATAGCCTGTCTATTGTCCTGATCGATTTCCTGCGATTTATCACTGACTTGATGTTCCAGCGATGACGTATGTCTTTGTCTCGCCACGGTCCATATTTTATTTAAGTCGATCGTCGAGCCAAAAAACCCGAAGCGAATAAAAATGTACAATTTCGTCTTTTAAACTCGGTGCTGATGAAGTTCTTAATTTCGTATAACAACATATAAGACTCTGAATTTGGATAAAACTAAAAACTACGATTCCATCCGTGACAATTGCCACGCATACAGAGGTCAATTTTTACGAAGTGAAATTTGTGTTTAAATTACCAGCTTCTAAAGCGTTTGCCAAAACAGCGGTGTGAAGACTGGATCAAGGAAGGAAGTTTAACATAAAGCTGTTTAACATATTTTGTTCCACAAATTCTATGGTCAGAAAAAATATGACTGCGGCGATGTCCATGGCTGCTTGAATTCTCTTCCTCAGTGTTAATTAAGGATGTTTATGATGACTATATTTAAACAACAAAAACAAAAGAGCAAGTGCCCCGATTTGCTTCTTTGTAGCCACGGCCCTGATCCTTTTCAGATACATAATCCAAAAACTGAATGTTCTTTCAGTGCTGGGACCTTAGCAAGTTTTTGTGTAAATAGTCTGAAGAGTAGTATTTGTTTAAGGTCTGACGAGGTTATCTGATGGAAGTCGATAGTGTAAAGAATAACCTTACTTCTTTCAGAATGACAAATTTCTGGTAAAAATCTAGAGAATGATACAATAGTACTCTGCTTATGAAGGGAAAGCTAAATGTGTAGCTGCTGTTTCGTTTCGGGTTCTATTTTTATGCGGTTTGTGCTATATCACGTACGTGGCATTTCGTATGGGTTATTGACCAAGTTTGTTCGGTCAAGATGGCTGGATATTGGCCAAGTTCTTTTTTTGCGTGTTTATGGACCGAGACGAAGTCGAGGTCCATAAACTCGCAAAAAAAAAAGAACGAGGCCAATATCCAGCCATCTTGACCTAACAAACTTGGTCAATAAAGGATTTATTATATGGCTTTTGGTGAAATTTTGCTTTCGGGATGCAGCGGGTAGTCCCGAACCATCTTGCCCGCTCGGGTAGCCAATCACAGCGCGCGATGCCCGCTCACGGAGCTAGCCATATAATAAACCAGGATATTACACGTGCTTTAAAATTTCGTTTAGCGAATTTGTAGTTTTTCGCATTATAATTATCTAAACAGTTTTTTAAACGCTCTTTGCAGCGCCGTAGCTAGTAACAGGCCAACCGAGGCACTTGCCTCGGTCATTTCTTTGGCTTTTGTTGTTTATAGTACCTAATACCTAGGAAGAGAACTCAACCATGGACTGATTGCCTCAGTCATAAGTTATTCATAGACATTGCCTCAGTCAAAATTTTTTTCTGGCTACGGCCCTGCTTTGATTTGCACATCAGTTTGTTCAGTATTAAAAAGCTAATGACAGATTCAAAATGTCATAAATGAATGATTTTGTATATTTTTACGAAGAAAGGCGTAGCTGAATCATTTGCTAGTTGTTCGCATCTGGAGATATTCCTGGGCTTGCCACAAAAGAGAAACGTCAAAGTGTTATGGTGTTGTCCTTCACTGTGGCTAAACTGCAATCAAGACCATTTATAGATTTACACTGTAGAATTAATGAAAGATTTTTTGGCCAGACACGGAGGAAATTGCTTTGCTTCCTAACTATAGCAACAAAATAAATAGTGCTGAAATTAATTAATGCTAAATTAAATTATTATATGTTCCAATTGAGAAACAAATGTATCAAAGTTTTTCGGTGATTTATTATCCAAGGACATGTTTTTCCATGACTATTGAATGGGCAAGCCTCCACAGAAAAACATTACAAAACAATTTGGCAGGAATTCATTTTGGCTTTATCCTGAAAGCCAAATGTGCAAACACAGACGAAACAAAATACGATATTTACAGTCCACAGCTTTATACTGTGAACAAAACATATTTGTTTACAAGCGTCGGTAAACTTTAATCAACAGCTTCCGAAACACGTTTCTATTCATATATGTACAGGAACACAGACTAGTGTGATACAGTCAATAGAGGCTTTTCACTGATCCTACCAGAAAAATATCCGAAAGGTATGGCGTTTTATATGATTAACTTCAGGATTTGACGTGTTGTAACTTTTAAAATTTGTAGGACTTCGTTTTTCAATCTTTCTTCTTTGAATCAGTGCGTTTTTTTCTTACGAATGGTATTAATTGAGGCGGTAACTGACTGATTGAATCGACTCCAAAAGAAGAACAAATAGCTTTGAAAATAGTCCATATTTTTGTTGAAATCCGTCTGATAGTCGTTTTTGTCCCTGGCTTGAATTATAACAAACTTTCTTGCTGATTAACATAATAAGAATTTTACCATACATCAAAGCAGGCCGGCAAAGCTCTGACATTCATTGCCGATTATTCTATTCGATCATCCTCATTTGTTATTTGCTTTGCAAGAATTGTTCTCTTAAGGAGATATTCCAGTGTCAGTCGAACTGACGAATTAGAACTGAAATTTGAAAACAGTAAGATTCTTAAGACTGTCTTCTTTTTCTTCTCGACGCTCTTCGAACGAACACATTGCTAAGTAATTTTTCCGTTATGTTTTTCTTGATCACCAAGTAGCCGATCAAGACAGCATGATCTAAATATTCTACAAGCATCTGGTTAATATAATGATTAACATTTTTCCAGTTTCTAAAAAGATCCTGTGTTGTATTGTCGGTACATAACTCATTTAAAGTTGTCTCTTGTCGCTTTAAAACTATCGCTAGAATGACGTCTGTTCCTAAGCAAGCTGAACAAACTTGGCAATAAATATCTGGGCCAGAGGCAATAAATAGGGCACGTACACACATTAGTAATCAAATATATGTGGAAATTAGCCAATACAAGGTGTTTTTTCTTTCATTAATCCTGCGTTCTCTCACACAGGTCAATACGGATATGATGTCAACCTCTTCTATCTGGCTGTGATCATAAGCTGTGCGCTGTTATACCTCATTGAGCCCTCGTTTGGTTTGTATTGCATTCATTTTATAGTGGAAAAAGTATTTTCTTATCAACCGCAACAAAGTCTTGAGTGCTGTTTACCTATTTCACTCGTCAGTGAAAAACAAAGAAAAATGAGTAGAACGGCTCAAGGACTTTACTTTCTGGCCACTTCTCGATGCCCTCCAAAGCGATAACAATTAGTATTGCGGTTTACGTCCTTTCAATACTATATATTTCTGGGCACTTTCCAAAGCTCATTTTAATAATTAACCCTCGCCAGGAGGTTCGGGCTAAATTGGGTTTGAGCCGGGCCCACAACAATTTATGCCAGCGGAACATAACCCATGTTGTTTTATTGGTAATTGATCATGAAGAGAAACTTGGCATAAATCTTCCCTGGTTATTTACGCAGGGTGGAGAAGATGAGTTTAGAACTGTACTACCAAACACAAATCCGTCCACCGTAGGAAAAGTTTTACTTGATTTGATTGTTCATGTGGTTTAAAATAATAAATCATCAACTGCTCTTAATTTGCTCTCATTTATTTCTTGCTTTCTTTTTAGCCGCTTTTTGTGACGACAAAGCTGATGGGAATTACAAAGATCCAAACAATTGCTATGGATATATAGCCTGTGGTGATGGCATAACGTACCACATGCCCTGTCCAGCACAGCTGAAGTATAACGAGCGAACGGATCGATGCGACTGGCCCAGGAATGTGATGTGTTGACTAAAACCAATTAACTTGGCATTGAATCCGGAATTAATTCGATGAATGCTGAAAGCAGAATCTAATAGCCCCTTGAATAACTTACCTATTCCACACTTACCAGTGCCAGGCTCTTCACGGGAAAACTTCCGAGAGAGAATGCTAAAGATGGCGGCAAATTTCAAAAAATTCCCAACGTGGGTCTTTCCCGGTCAGTAGTGTTGGCGGACGTTTTAGAACACTGCTGTAATCTTTCAGGCGAAAACGAATTAAGTTTTGTGGTCGGTACTTGTGTTTTCTTTTACTTGCATAATTCGGGCTTCCAGAGCGCTTCTGAGGGGAAAACACTGTGAAAACTAATGGCTGGTTTTCCTGACGAAATGTGGATGCTGCAGCAGCCAAACAGATGAAATTGTCGTCTTCTTCTCCAAAAAAATTAATTTTATTAGTCTTCCGATAAAAGGTCCAGTACCACAGGAAGTTCAGCTGACAGATTTCTTGCGATTGATATGTACGCAGACCCCGTCCTATCATTGGCATTAGCATCTGAAATTTTCAATCACATGATACAGCTCGATGCATTTCGTTTCCTTAGTGGAAAAGAAGGTGTCAGTTCCATTTCTCAAGAAAAAAACTACCGAAAATTCCATTCAAATGGTAAGCGTTCAAGGTCTATCAGACAACAGATTACATCAATAACTTTTTTCGTGTTTACCAAAGGGGACAAACAACGGCTTTCGAGTTTACATGTTAAAAATTTTTGAAACCAAAAAAGCTTATTGTGTGGTAGTTTGTTTCATTGTTATATAAAACAAATAGATTCCAGGTTTCCGTGCATCTGTTCAATAATAGATCACAGAAGACATTAGCCAAAACAAGGGCTTTTTTCTTTCATTAATCCTGCTTTCATTGTCTCGCGCAGGTGACACACTCGGCTATCGCTTCGTGTGCCATTTTTTTGCTCTTACCACATTTTGACGTAATCTGTGATCTATTTAAGCGATAGACCACAGACACTTAGGGAGTTGGTAGAACACGAGAAGAATTCGTAAATCATTCGCCTGCGGCGCGTGATTTACAAATTTTTCTCGTGCTCTACAAACTGAAACAATTAGACCTTTCGCCCTCAAGGGCCACGGGTCAATAGCCCATTCGCCTCATGGGCCATTTAGCCATTTCGGGCTACGGGTCTAATTACTTGGGCTTCCCAAAGGGAGGGCCCAGGGCTAAAAATGCCCTTCGTTAGTTTTTCTTCCTTCAGTCACAAATCGCCGTCTTGGCCCTAAAACCCATGCCTGTATTCTTACTGTCTCTGCGCATGCGCAAGATTGTCAAGTTAGTTAATTAGTATGCAAGCGAGAGTAATGACGTCGCTCATTGAGTAATGTTTATTTGCTCAAAATTGGGGCAAAGTTTTTCGGAGATGGAAGCCAGGTTGTAAGGATACAGAGAGTAATTTAGGACCATTTGCTGGCTTCTAAAGCTGAAATTATCCAGAAGCGATGTTTGTTTTAGTTTTCGTGCCGAACGCCACGCGTTGAATCGGCTTGTTACGCTTTTTTTTTTTTTTTTCTTTGTTTCCTTCTCTTTTCTAGTCCGTCGAGGTATCTTTTCTTCTAAAATTATGTTCCCATTCAAAGTTTAGCTATCAGGCAATAATTCTGGAATATTTGAACCGAAACCTCGGCTAGCTGTACAACAATCAAAAAAAGACAACGGAGATTTCGTCATGTCAAAATTCTGAGTTTCACCGCTGGATATGCCAGAAAATAAGCCCAAGTTCACGAAGATAGCGTCCCGTTGTTAAATAGACGCAGGCATAGTAAGGGGGTATGGGAGAGAACAAGTATGTCTAAGGCCAATTTTGTGAGGTTTTGAATCATCACTTGCATGTAAGGAGTCTTTTATCAGCAAATGTGCCGTTGCCTCAATTAGTGGAACGAACCACCGACAGTTGGTTGCCATGCTGGAAGAAAAAGCCAACCCTAGACAAGATGAGTAGAAGGAGTCCTGCCACTAATTATTATATTCGATGCACAAAACACATAAAAGTAGTTACGGCTTTAACTTACAGCGAAGGAAAATAGTATTTTAAAGCAAGTCCTGTGACCTGAAGAATGGTTTCCTGGGCGATCCTAGCTGGCTGGAAATTCGCTTCCCCTCAAAGGTGTTTTCCACCGTAAATGAGAAATTAAGTCATTTCCATTACAAACCTTGTTTGTTTAAGGAGCGCTACCGTTCACACCTTCACACCAGAACTCGCAAACTAATCGGTTCTGCTTGCTTCATTAAAATCTAGTTTCGGCCACGCGTCCTAACACCTTTCGAGTTCTTTGTTCTCAGTTGAATCATTTTCAGCTAAATTTCTCTTATCTTTTCAACTTTAACATAAGATATGTTTCGACAGAATCCTAGTAAAACTTGATTGCTTTAAGACTAGCGATTTAAATGCTGGTACCAGAATTCAACCTTAAAGATATTTTCAGTTTTACAAAACTTTGCTCGAACAAAGAAACCCTAACGATCTCCATTTTCTTTTGGTTTTCCGACTTTTATCACCTGGAAACACCTACTATCTGCATACGAATGTTATTTATCGTTGTAAACATCAATTAACTTAATTGCTTAGCATAAATAGACCTGTCCTGTAAGCTTAAGTATGTGTTTTCACTCTCGACCGAGACGCTTTAAACCTGACTTCTTCCTGAGTAAGTAGTAAGTAAGTAAGTAAGTAGTAAGTAAGTAAGTAAGTAAGTAAGTAAAGTAAGTATGTAAAAACTTTTATAGCGCATGATCCATAGATAAATGATCTCAGGCGCTTAAAATTAACAATAAAGTTATTTACAATGTTTAAAAATCATGACTAATTATGTCTTCAGTGATAAGAAGTATACTGATAAAATAATAATATATTGGAGAAAGTAAGAAAGTAAAAAAAATTAAAATAATAAGCTTTTTGATTAAGAATGTCTTAAGTTTGTTTTGAAAGATTTTAAATCTCTCTCTAGCCTAAGTGATTTTGGAGGTCTGTTCGATTCAAAGGATGCTGCCACTTGAAAAGCTCTGTTTCCTGTTGTCTTTTTCGATTTAAAAGTTGGTGGAGCCAATAAAACTTCATCATTAGATCGGAGATTATTTAGTGATTTCTTAAGCTTGTTGCGCGCCTCCAGAATAAATCCGTTACGACAAAATCCTGCTGTGTGCGTGGTACATAAATTCTGTCCTGTAACAGAGCATAAGATATTTGTTTAAAAGCGTCAGTAAACTTGAATCAACAACTTCCGACACACGCTTCTATTCTATATATTTACAGATCTCCACAGGAGCACAGACTAGTGTGGCACAGTCAATCGAAGCTTTTGATCGTATCAGAAAAGTATCAGAAAGGTATGGCCTTTTATATGATTAACTTCAGGATTTGACATGTTGTAACTTTAACAATTTGTAGGACAACGGTTTCCAATCTTTCTTCTTTGAATACGTTTTTCGTTTTGGATAAATCGACTCCAGAAGAAAAAAAACAGCAGCAGTCTTAAAAATAACCCTTCGTTTGCTGAATTCTGTCTAGTAGACGTTTTAAGTCCTTGGCTTGAATTATTATCAATTCGTTTGCTGATTAACATAAGAATCTTACCATACATAGTATGTCAGTACATAGCCAACTTATACTTGTCCTTTGTTACTTTAAAACTATCGTATCGCTAGAAATGACGTCTCGCTCCTAAGAAACCTGAACGGACTTGGGAATAAATATCTGGGTCAGAAGCTATAAGCACGCTCGTACACATTCCTCGTCAAATACTTGTAGCAATTAACCAATACAAGGTGTTTTTTTTTCCTTCATTAATCCTGCTTTCATGTCTCGCACAGGTCAATACGGATATGATGTCTAACTCCGTCTATCTGCTTGTGATCATAAGCTGTGCGCTGTTATACCTCACTGAGCCCTCGTTTGGTTTGTATTGC
Source organism: Platygyra sinensis (assembly GCA_019787425.1). Taxonomy (NCBI): domain Eukaryota; kingdom Metazoa; phylum Cnidaria; class Anthozoa; order Scleractinia; family Merulinidae; genus Platygyra; species Platygyra sinensis. The sequence goes on from JAHPZR010031005.1 coordinate 61,489, forward strand.
ATTAATTTTACAGTGGAAAACGTATTTTCTTATCAACAGTAAAGGTCCTGAGAACTTACTCGTCAGTGAAAAAGAAGAGAAAAGTGGACAGAACGGCCTCAAGCACTTGCGTTTGCCCTACAAAGCGATCACAATTAGTAATGTCTTTTAGTCCTTTCAATATTCTCGGCAATTTCCGGAGCTCATTTGAACCCTCGCCAGGTGGTTGGGGCTAAATTAGGTTTGAGCAGGGCCCAAGACAAATTAAGCCAGCGGAACAAAACCCATGTTGTTTTATTAGAAATTGATCATGAAGAGAAACTTGGCATAAATCTCCTCTGGTTATTTGCGCAGGGTGGAGAAGATGAGTTTAGAACTGTACTACCAAACACAAATCCGTCCAGCGTAAATAGGAAGATTCAAATCTCGAGCTTGTGATTGGAAAGCTTACTTGATTTGGTTGTCCATGTGGTTTAAAGATAATAAATGATCAACTGCTTTTAATTTGCTCGGTTATTTCTTGCTTTCTTTGTAGCTTTTTGTGAGGACAAAGCGGATGGGGCTTACAAAGATCCAAACAATTGCTCTGGATATATTATCTGTTCTTATGGCGTAACGTACCACATGGACTGCCCAGATGGGCTGAAATATAACGAGCAAGGGGATCATTGCGACTTTCCCGAGAATGTGACGTGCTGACTAAAACCAGTCAGTCGAGTTAAACAAGGAAAGACGAAAGACACGTGATTACTTCTGATTCAGTAGTGTTGATCAAGGTCTCGTTTCTAATCGAGGCTGGAGTTTACGTTTAGTAACTGGATAATTTGAATAAATGATACTAGATTATATTGCTTAATGTGTGTTATATAACGTTTTCTCTGGTCTTTTATTGATATTAAACAATTAACTTCGCATTGTATCCGGAATTAATTCGCTGAATGCTGAAACCAGAATTTATAAGCCCCTTGAATAATTACTATTCCTTGGGACACTTTTCTCATTATCTTTAATTTGCACGGGAAATAGAAGATAGATCCTGGTCGATCTTTTTTAAAACCGAAACTAGTTTAAAGCCCTGGCCAAACGGAGTCGCAAGTAGACGCAAGTTGAGAACTTGGGTCTACTTGCGACTCCGTTTGTCCAGGGCTTGCGTGCACTTGCGTTGACTTGCGATGACTTGCGCTCACTTTGGTCGAGATCAAATTTTGCACGCAAGTCGACGCAAGTTTTTCACCGTTTGGCCACCCAACCCAAGTCAACGCATGTTGAGTAACGTCCATTAACCTATTATTAGCCAATGAAATACAGGATAGTCTGCCTTAAAATGTCTTTTTTTGCGACTTGTGTGTACAAGTTTGCGAGGAAACTTGCGAGTCCGTTTGGCCACTAAACGCAAGTCTCTACGCAAGTTCAACTTGCGTCCACTTGCGACTACTTGCCGGTCCGTTTGGCCAGGGCTTAAGGTGGCTCAAAACAGTTTCCAGTACATTCAAAAACTTAGATTTTGATGTGTCATTATAACCACTCTTTATCAATTGATGCTACAATCATGGTATCAAAAAGCTGCCCAATCACTGGTGAACACGTTGGTATTATTTTCGTGGCACAATAGGTTACCATAGCAACACTATGTCTTGCTAAAAACACCCTTAATTTCAGCTTTAAGCGCTTCTTTTTGAAAAACGGCATGGTGAAATTTTTTCTCATTATAGAATTTTAATAGCAGGATTAGATGCAACTTTTGGCAAAGTTTGAAAAAATTCTGTAAATGGGGTTCAGAGCCACTTTACAGTTTTGAAAATTTAAGGTGGCTCTAAACCCCATATACAGAATTTTTTCAAACTTTGCCAAAAGTTGCATCTTATCTTGCTTATCAAAATTCTATAATAAGAAAAAAATTCACCGTGCCATTTTTGAAATATAAGCGCTTAAAGCTGAAATTAAGGGTATTTTTTAGCAAGCCATAGTGTTGCTATGGTAACCTATTGTGTCACGAAAATAATACCAACGTGTTCACCAGTGATGGGGCAGTTTTTTGATGCATGATTGTAGCACCAATTGATAAAGAGTGGTTATAATGACCCATCAAAATCTGCGGCTTGGAAAGTACGGAAAATGTTTTGAGCCACCTTAAGGACGTTCGCGCCCATTGCTACTGCGCATCTCTAGTGCGCACGCTATTCATTGGTCACGAGCGTGCCACGTCATTTTCAAGCGCGCGCACGGAGTGGAAAACTCAACAAAATATAGAGCTGATGACCTTTACGTTAACTTTGTGTGCGAATATTTTTGTTGGATGCTCGGTGACCCCCAATTTTTTTTCGGCAGATCACTTCCTTTTCTGATTCTTTCCATTATACTAAAAAACAAAAAAAATCTGTACGTGGGAAGTTTTAATTATTTCTCATATGCTATCCAAATAGGGTCGAATTTGTACGTGGATACAGGTGTGCGTAACTTAGAAGTTGTATTTTTTAAGACTAATTCTAGCTGATTTATTGACATATGTAGCAAAGATCTATCAAATAGGCCTATATGTGCTGTGTTAAACACACATAACTTAGATATGATTCTTCAAATTAACTATATGCCGATAGTAATGAATCTGAGCAAAATCGCCTCAAATGACTGGAAATCCTAGAAATGCTATGATCTGTGATACGCCTTATCTTCAAAACGAGTTCGGTGACCCCCGATTTTTTTTACGTTTTTAATCTTAACTTATCATTTTCTACCTGCAGACGAAGTTTAAAAAAAATCTGTGCGTGGGAAGTTTTTGGGCGCGAACGTCCTTAAGGTATCAGTAAGGGCAAAATTTGCTATTTTACATAATTTTACTTTTTTAAGCGGTTCGATAAATCTTTAGGAAATCTTTAAGATAAAAAAAACTCCACGAAAAAATATTATATCTACCGCTAGTTATCGCGCGAGAGAGATTTTTGCATATTAATTACTAAACTGAGAGTTGACAAGTTCTGCCAAGCTGGTAATTATCGAGGCGCGTGACATCACAAATATACTGAGTTGACACGCAATTCGCCGCGCGCCATAATCAGTGAACGGATGTCTTCGAAGAAGAAAAAGCGATCTTGCCCGTTTTCATCGGCTAAGTGACAAAGTGACAAAGTGACAAAGCAAGCCGCGCTAAAGTAAGCTTGCAGTTGTGAGAAACTGTCGAAGCAGAGAAAATCGACGAAGAAAATTGGACGCGAAGTTAAAAGGCAGATCGATTGTTTTGGGTGAAAGGCTGCAAGAACGTCTCGGGGATGCGGTTTCATGTCGCTTTTGCCAAGGAGATGTGGACATTATGGGAAATGTTAAATCGCGAAATGGACTCGGTTCATCGTGGATTATAAGATGCCAGAATGAAAGCTGCCCATCCCAAAACACCAATTCAGCCTTCACAATAACTGAGAAGGGGAAGGGTTTTGAGGTAAATCGGGCAACCGTTCTTGGCCTTCGATCCACCGGTTGTGGCCACGCTGCAGCCTTGAAATTTCTGAGTTCTCTTGGACTCGCACCGATAAGCAAAA
>JAHPZR010031005.1:70000-80000 GCA_019787425.1 Platygyra sinensis
CGTGTTTTTATAACTCGATAGAAACACGGCACCTGTTTTCTATATTTAAATAAAAAAAGAATTCAAAATCAAAATTAAATTTCGTAAAGCGGAGGATAAATATGCAAATGAAAAAGGAATTGGCAAAACAATCGCATACCAGCACTAAGCTAAGAATGTTCTGTGCTACGGAGAATTTTTCTAATTTTTCCATACATTTGCGTGCATTTTTTCCGCCAACCGTGTCCAGATGTCCGTCTACTGAGCCAAATTTTACAGATAGATGCACCATGCGCGCAGAAACTAGATATAAATAGCTGAGGGTCTTCTAGTCACGCTACAAACTTGGTGAATAAGACTTGGTGAATACAATCTTCTATCTAGTATTTTAACGTTGCAATCACAAGTTGTACAAAATTCAATTTCAAAAAGAGTATTCCCATTCTTGCAAACGCTGTAATTTCTGGCCGCCTTCCCTCCGGTCAAGATGGCGTAGAAAACCGTATAATAAGGTCCATTATTATTGCTCATTATACTGAACATGCTCATGAGATGTTGCTACAATGGATCGTCAGGAACACCAGCAGTAAATTAGATGTATCAGAGACTGATCGGACTGAAGAGGGAAGAGATTCTTAGCTAAATTAAAACGATCTGTTGAGTGGAACTGCATGTGCATATACATGATATTCTCGTGTAGTGAGGTTACTTCGCCCACCGTTCGCAGGTGGACCTTTAGGAAATTTCGTACCAAACCGTTGAGTTTCAATTCAGATACGCAAGGAAAATGATGTAATCAGTGTAAGCTTGGTATATATAGTTTTTTTTTTTTTTTTGTTTTACAATAAAAACATAAATTGTTTTCTTTCAAGGAAGTGTCAGGAACCAGCTTACCTTAGCGGGTGTCCACATGTTGTGCAGGGGCCCACAGTCTTCATCAGCAGACGCAAAGCAACCTGGAGTATAATCAGGACGTTTTAAAAAAAATCCGGATTTGTTTTCTATATATCCGCGTCTAAAGTTAGAGTAGCTTAAAAAAAACCAAGAAACATGTAAACACGAATCTCTTCTCTAGTGCCTTGCCCCCAGGTTGGGGGATAGGGCCACGAAAAAAAAAATAAACATTAAGATTATTCTGGTGCCACGTTATGTTTTGCCGTTGTACTTACAATTGTTTTGGAATTTGATGAAATCCGTTAAAGATCCTAGATACCTTGTAAATTCGCTCTGGTGTCTCTTTCGCAAATTCAAAAGCCATGAATTAAGTTCCCATGGAACCAAATACTACTGAAACAAAAGGACGTCAAAAACAATGGATCAAAATTTCCATGCGAAAATTAGCGCATTTGAAGCTGAGGTTGCGTTTTGTTTATCAGGCTCATAGTTTGGACGTCATAGGGTTCCTGAATGCACGGATCTTTTAGTCTCCCTTCAGCTAGGTTTTTCGGCCTTTCCTTATCAGAAAGGGTCGATGATTTCTTCTGTGGACGCCTTTTTTGTTCATGTTTTCTGCTTCTATAGGATTAAAGGCTTATGAATTGTCCTATTTGAGAGCAAGTATTTGCGCGAGGGCAAACTCGGAACTTCAAAAGTCTAACTTTTATCAATTCGTTTTTATTAGGAAGAACACACGCTTATGACCATTCTTTGGAAAGCGAACTACAGAAAAAGACTTCGTGCTGGCGATATTTTTCTCCGGGGTATTAAGAGTTTGTTTTGCAATTGAAAAATTTTGAAAATTACGTTAGTCTGAATAAAACGCATGCTATTTTAGAGTTTTCAGTTTCCTTTTTCATGTAAAACGTCCGAACTTCGAATTTAATTTAAAATCGCCAAGTGGTCGAGCCACAAGCTCGGCAACGAAGAATCATCTCGCCATGTTGGCATAATGATCATCTCGATAATTGGTGTGTGTTATATCACGTACGTGGCATTTCACCAGGATACTACACATGCTCAGTTAGAGAATTTTTTTTTTGTTTAAAAAACGTAATTTGTAGTTGTTTTGGTCGCAGGTAATTTATTTAAATTTAAAAACAGTTTTTAACGTTTCTTTGATTTGTCACATGCAGTTTGGTTCATTCCCCTGAAATAAACTGACAATAGATTTTTCGTTTCAAACTTTGCCACTGAATATTTATCATATGGAGAACTTCAATTTTGAAATAAAAAGGGGGGTGCCCATACTCATTAAGGAGCACTGGGGCATTGAAAATGACCCATTTTGGCATTATTTAACGTTTATTACAAGAACGCATTCCCAGTAATAATTGTAAATTTTTGTGACCGAGACTCATGAGAACACGCATTAAACTGGAGTCAATGCATTGTATCGGACACAAATAAACTTTTTAAGTTTGATTTAGACAGAAAGCTGAATCCTTGATTAAAATTTCAACCAAATTTCTTGACATGGTTACCATAGGGCAAAATAGAAAAGACCACAGTTTACTTGCTATTTTCGCTATTTATTCAATTTTCAGCAATAGAAATCAGATCAGTCTTTCCTCAAGCAAAGTTTATGATAAGTTATTACAATGATGAAAAAAAAAATGTGGGGGGGCCCATGCTCGTTGATGAGCTAGCCATTTTTTCAACTGAAAAGAGCTCAATAATCAAGGCAAATCGCCATGTTTTCATGTGCAACGGGCTGCTGGGCGCTTGGCTAAATGACGCCATAAATTATGGTTGGCAGAAAGGATTGGCAGTGCAATTGTGAGAATAACCTTAAAGCTAGTCCAGTCCTGAGTTCCTTTCCTTCCCCGCCATATAGGGCTGAACCCGCGCGGGGCGAAAGAAGAGTACAGGATAACTTGCATGCGCCATGCTCCAGAAAGCCGCCATTTTTTTCCCCCCCAAACACGCTCGGCCGCGCGCACAAACCATCATGCGCGGCACAGCAACGGCGCAACAGCATTTGGCTGTGGGTGATCGCGCGAGATTTTTCTGACATACGATAATAGACCGTGCACACAATTTCTGACCTTCACGACTTGATTAAAAACACGTACGCGCCCACACAACTTAATCCCAACAATCAGTGGAATCTTCCACCAGTTGTGCCACGCCCTATAAACCACATTGGATCTGTTTTCTTTTTTTTATCACACACTATCAAATGATTAACGAAAGAAGAAAGAAATCTCTGCCAAGATTTGTCTGGACAACCTGACACAACACCGACTGCGGACTGGAAAAGTGGCAACGCCGTGCCTGCATTATGCCAAATTTGAGTTACTTTGTACGCGTTCAGACTTTCCTTTTCAAAAACTTTTGCAAAAAAACGCTCAAACATACAGGACACAATACGACAAAAAAAAAAATGTTGGGGAAAAGAGTAATAATCGATGCGTACTCGCTTGCCCCGCTAAGGCTACAGACCACCATAAACGTCAGATTTCCGATTTGTACGGTTTTAGTGTTTTTACGACAATATCAACGTCTCAAAGAAAATGTTTTCTTGCAAGAGGCGGAGCCCCCTGAAAAAGCATGTGCGCGACACATGACGCGAGCAGCGTAGCCGTCGCTCTGGTCGCTAGGGACACCTGAGTCATTTTGTATTGGTTCGTTCTGCGAGGATGCGCATGCAATTTATCCTGACTCTTCTTTCGCCCGCGGGGTTCAGCCCCCCTATTATGGGCGGGTAAGAAAGGAGAGTTATGGACTGGACTATCCTTAAAGCAGATTCAAAATATGATTATAATCATGAATGAGATTTTTGTTAATTTGTTTTTTGAACGAAGAACTGACTTAAGCTGAATCATTTGCTAAATGTTCGCATCTGGAGATATTTCTTGGCCTTGCTAAAAAAGAGGAACGTCCAACTCTTGTGGTGTTTGCAGATAAAGGAAACATTTAATTGTCCGGTTGTCTTTCACTGTGGCTAAACTGCACTTAACACCACTTTACACATTTACACTATAGTAACTTAGTTGAGTCAATCAAGAGTTATGAGATGTGTGCGTTCGAACGCCCGTTATAAATGTTTATACAAATACCTTAAATGATTTCTCCGAGCTGACTCTCAACCTCTAAAACTAACCTTTTTTCATCAACAACCGGGGTTTTACAGAAAGATATTTCAATGACAAAGTCCATGCCAGTCTGATTGAAGACTGCGTTGCGTGACAGGCACCAGTTTCCGTAGACTCACAAGTTTAATAGGACTAAAAAATTTACATCAGCTTTCAAATTTCGTGCTAAATATTGTCACATTGACTTGTAATTGTTTAAGCAGACAAAAGCTAATTTGTGTAAAAGAATAATCTTTTTTCTCGAACATTACATTATTCACTAAGCAATGAGCTTCAAATATACACTGCATCGTAAACATTTGCAATCGCCGTAAACAACCTCCGTTCGACTGATTTGAGTACTTCCCCGGCGCCTGATTGAACAAAGTACACAGTATTGTACATTTCTCGTTTCCCCTGGTTCAGGTCCCCGGGGGGGTACTCCCTTATTTGGGCTTATACGGGGACGTGCCGCTGGACATAGGGCATGGTTTTTTGCGGCCACCCCCCCCACCCCCCCCGCCTCGCTTGTCCTAACAACAGGGTATACAATTCGACTTGCTTCTGTCCTAAACAGGGTATATTATTACGAGGCCGAGAGACTTTAACCCAGACTTGCGAGCAGTCTCCCGAACTTTCTTTTCTTAGCCTGCGACGCGGGGGCCTGCGAGAAGTTGAAAGTGCATGCGCTCGAGCGGCAGAAAAGCGGGACGCATGTTTTTGTCCTGATGCTTGAGCATATAAACTGAGTAAACCGGCATATGGTCGGTCATAGTTTCTTTGTCTTGGATAACGCGATGAAAAGAAAGATGTTACTGTGTCGCGCAGACATGAGAGATCCGCTGTATATATTTGTTTAGGGATATTTTTCTCTGTAAAAGTTCTATTGGTGCTTTAATCAAAAGAAAATTAACCTCAAAAATAAGTTTCCTCTTATTCATTATACAAAAATTGAAGAAATCATTCCTCTTTGATTTGCTATTAAAAAAAATATCGCCCTTCTAAAGATGCAATGACGACATTTTGCTTAATGCTTGACGGCTTTTTGTTTAGTTCAAGTGTAGATCTAGAGACGCAACAACTTGCTTTTAGACGCATCGAGCATGCTTTCTTCAGTTTGAATGACTTATTAAACAGTGTAAATTCCTGTAAAACCAGCGAGTGTGCATTTTGTCGCTTGTCCTAAACAGGGTCTTAAAATGGAAGTTGTTGTCCTTCACAGAGTAGGGTTTTTAGCCTATTTTTGTCCTAAACAGGGTCAGGATTTCAAACCCTCGGCAGTACCCCTGTACCCTAACATTGGTCAAGTACCCCCCCCCCCCCGGGGTTGGTTCAGGTTCACTCTTATGGATCTTTCCTTCAGAGTACTCTTCCATTCATTCCAGCCCCTCACTTCAATCACATATCTGGAACCTGCTAAAATCTAGCAGACACGTGACCAGCCATAACCAGGGTACTTTCTCGAAGTAGAGAGAGGACCTTGGGAACGTACCAAAAAAGTGTCTGAAAGGTATGGCGTTTTATATGATTAACTTCAGGATTTGACATGTCGTAACTTTTAATATTTGTAGGACAACGGTTTCCAATCTTTCCGGTCTTTCAATGCCTTTTTCGTTTTGGATGCTTCGACTCGAAAAGAAAACCAAATAACCTTGAAAATAGCCCCGCTATGATGTTTGTTGAATTATGTCTAGTAGAAGATTTTAGTCCTTGGCTTAAATTATTGCAATTTTTTTTTTTGCTGATTATCATAAGAATCTTACCATACATCAAAGCAGACCAAGTTTCCAACATTCCTTGCTGATCCATTCTGTTCGATCATCCTCAATTTTTTGCTTAGCATTGAATTGTTGTCGTAAAGAAGTATGTATATTTCAGTGTCAGTCGAACTGATGAATTAGAGAATCTGAAAACAGTGAGATTCTAGTAGGACTCTTCGTCTGTCCTTTCCCATGTACATACGAAGGTAACTCAATCAGGCTCTGCTTTAACGGTATATTGCGCAAGCCACGCCGTGATCGCAGAAACTAGCTCACTTAAGTTTCCCGTTTTTTCTGTTATTATTTTTTGTTTAGATCCACCATGAGTAGCTGCATCACGCACAGCATGATCTAACTAATTCTAACAAAGCATCTGCCCTTACTATAATGATTTTACCAACTGATTTTTCCAGTTTCTGAAAAGATCCCGTGTTATATTGTCAGTACATAAGCCACATTTTGTCTGTTGTCACTTTAAAACTATCGCTAGAAATGACGTCCCCTTACTGAGCATCCTGAACGGACTTGGCAATAAATATCTGGGCCAGAAGCTATAAACAGGCTCGTACACACATTCCTCGTCAAACACATGTGGAAATTAGCCAATGCAAGATGTTTTTTTCTTTCATTAATCCTGCTTTCATTATCTCGCACAGGCCAATACGGATATGATGTCGAACTGCGTCTATCTGACTGTGATCATAAGCTGTGCGCTGTTATACCTCACTGAGCCCTCGTTTGGTTTGTATTGCATTGATTTTACAGTAGGAAACGTATTTTCCTATAAACGTTAAAGGTAACAACAACAACAACAACAACAACAACAACTTCATTAAACCAAATATAATAGTTAGTGGATGGCCTACCCCGCAAATAGCTAGAAAAAGCTAATCGAGGCGGGGTAAGCCAAGGTCCTGAGAGCTTCCTCGTCAGTGAAAAAGAAGGAGAAAATTGGGCAGAATGGCCTCAAGCACTTTCGTTTGCCCTCCAAGGCGATCATAATTAGTAATGTCTCTTACGTCCTGTTATTATAACTCTTGGGCAATTTCCAGAGCTCATTTTAACCCTCGCCTGGTGGTTCGGGCTAAATTGGGTCTGACCCGGGCCCACAAAAAGTTTATGACCGCGAACATAACTCATGTTGTTTTATTAGATAGTGATCATGAACAGAAACTTGGCATAAATTCCCTCTGATGATTGCGCATGGTGGAGGAGATGGAGATGAGTTTGGAACTGTACTACCAAACACAAATCCGTCCACCGTAGGAAGAAGGATTGCTTGTGATCGCAAAGTTTACTTGATTTTGAGTGTTCATGTTGTTTAGAGATAATAAATCATCGACTGCTCTTAATTTGCTCTGTTATTTCTTGCTTTCTTTTTAGCCGCTTTTTGTGACGGCAAAGCAGATGGGAATTACAAAGATCCAAACAATTGTTATGGGTATATAGCCTGTGGTGATGGCATAACGTACCACATGCCCTGCCCAGCAGGGCTGAAGTATAACGAGCAAACGGACAAATGCGACTGGCCCAGGAATGTGATGTGTTGACTGAAACCAGTCAGTCGAGTTAAACAAGGAACGACGAAAGACACGTGCCGGATTACTTCTGATTCAGTAGTGTTGATCAAGGTCTCGTTTGTAATCGAGGCTAGAGTTTACGTTTAGTAACTGGATAATTTGAATAAATGATACTAGATTATACTGCTTAATGTGTGTTATATACCGTTCTCTCTGGTCTTTTAATGATATTAAACAATTAACTTGGCATTGAATCCGGAATTAATTCGATGAATGCTGAAAGCAGAATCTAATAGCCCTTAAATAACTACTATTCCTTGGGACACTTTTCTCATAATCTTTGCACGGTAAGTAGAAGTTAGATCCTCGGTGGATGGTTTTTGAAATCGAAACTAGTTTAAGTGATATGATTTGCATAAATAAAGTTATCCAGCATTGCTCGTCCCAGTAACTGTGGAGCTTTAAACGTTTTAGTGAGCCCAACATCAACCTAAATCAGCTAAAAAAAAAAACAAATCACTTCTGATAACTAAACAAAGACAATTAATCGTGTTGTAAATGAGGAACGACACAATTCAATGTTTAGTAAAAAAAAAATAGTGCTTCAGTTACTGTTTATTGCGGAACAAGTGTCACGGAATTTACGGTGACTTTTTTGCCCGAAAAAATTACGCAGTGCCCGAAAGGGTGGGGGTTGAAATCGGGAAGCGAACGGATACGTTCCCCCATTTCTAAACTGCTATCATTGGAAAAATAGCTCAATTGAAAGTATACTTAATTCTATTCACAATCTCAGTGTTATCTAAAGTGTATTAAAAGAAAAAGTTCTTCCTTCCATGGCGTTGTCCGAATATGTCAATGATCTTGTCCATACTGTTGACAATGAGCGCTCACCATTTGATGAAATTTTTGGTTACTCCGGGAAGAATTCTAATGGAACGGTTCATCCCGCTGCAATGTTTTCGGAAAATAGGTAATACCTTTCGAGGCATTTCCTTTTTCTCGCTTTTTACCGGAATTCCCGGAAATTTCTGTACCATTTCTCCACACTTACCAGTGCCAGGCTCTTCACGGAAAACTTCCGAGAGAGATTGGTAAAAATGGCGGCAAATTTCCAAAAATTTCCAACGTGGGACTTTCCCGGTCGGTAGTGATGGTGGACGTTTTAGAACACAGCTGTAACCTTTCAGGCAAAAACGAATTAAGTCTTGTGGTCGGTACTTGTGTTTCCTTTAACTTGCATAATTCGGGCTTCCAGAGCGCTTCTGAGTTACATCGAGGGAAAACACTGTGGAAAATAAAGGCTGGTTTTCCTGACGAAATGTGGATGCTGCAGCAGCCAAACAGATGAAATTGCCGTCTTCTTCTCCAAAAAAAGTAATTTTATTAGTCGTCCGATAAAAGGTCCAGTACCACAGGAAGTTCAGCTGACAGATTTCTTGCGGCTGACATGTACGCAGACCCCGTCCTATCATTGGCACTAGCATCTGAAATTTTCAATCACATGATACAGTTTGATACATTTCGTTTCCTTAGTGGAAAAAAAAGGTGTAGTTCCATTTCTCAAGAAAAAACTACCAAAACTTCCATTCAAATGGTAAGCGCTCAAGGTCTATCAGACAACAGATAACATCAACAACTTATTTCGTGTTTACCAAAGTGGAGAAACGACGGCTTTCGAGTTTATATGCTGAAAATTTTTGAAACAAAAAAATCTTTTTGTGTGGTAGTTTGTTTCATTGTTAAATAAAACAAATAGATTCCGGGTTTCCGTGCATCTGTTCAATAATAGATCACAGAGGATATTAGCCAAAACAAGGTCTTTTTTCTTTCATTAATCCTGCTTTCATTGTCTCGCACAGGTGACACACTCGGCTATCGCTTCGTGTGCCACTTTTTTGTTCTTAACACATTTTGACGTAATCTGTGATCTATTTAAGCCATAGACCACAAGTTTCTACTTGGGATGTTGGTAGAACACGAGAAGAATTCGTAAATCACTCGCCTGCGGCGCGTGATTTACAAATTCTTCTCGTGCTCTACAAACTGAAACAATTAGACCTTTCGCCCTCAAGGGCCACGGGTCAATAGCCCATTTGCCTCATGGGCTATTCACCCGTAGCCATTTCGGGCTACGGGTCTAATTACTTGGGCTTCCCAAAGGGAGGGCCCAGGGTTAAAAATGCCCTTCGTTTAGTTTTTCTTCCTTCAGTCACAAATCGCCGTCTTGGCCCTAAAACCCATGCCTGTATTCTTACCGTCTCTGCGCATGCGCAAGATTGTCAAGTTAGCTAATTAGTATACAAGCGAGAGTAATGACGTCGCTCGTTGAGAAATGTTTATTTGCTCAAAATTGGGGCAAAGTCTTTCGGAGATAGAAGTCAGGTTGTAAGGATACAGAGAGTAATTTGGGACCATTTGCTGGCTTCTAAAGCTGAAATTATCCTGAAGCAATGTTTGTTTTAGTTTTCGTTCCGAACGCCACGCGTTGAATCGGCTTGTTATGCTTTTTTGTTTTTTTTTTTTCTTTGTTTTTTTCTCTTTTCTAGTCCGCCGAGGCATCTTTTCTTCTAAAATTATATTCCCATTCAAAGTTTAGCTATCAGGCATTATAATCCATCAAATTTTTTCGCTCGCGCGCGATTGGTCTAAACACGTCACGTGACCGAATATCCCCCAGCTAAAACTGGTGGATATCCGAGATTATAACCCACCCATTAATTTTTGA
>JAHPZR010031005.1:92500-97598 GCA_019787425.1 Platygyra sinensis
GATACATGCTCATCAGATATTGCTGAAATGATCGTCAGGAACACAACAGTAAATTAGAATGTATCAGAGACTGATCGGACTGAAGAGTGAAGAGATTCTTAGCTAAATTAAAACGATCTGTTGAGTGAAAATGCATTGATATACATGTATCTCTGAGTGAGGTTACTTTCCACCTTCGCGGGTGACCTTAGGAAATTCGTACAAACGTTAGTTTCAATTAGAATCCAAGAAAATATGTATCAGTGTAAGCTTAGTATATATAGTTTACGATAAAAATATATATTTTTCTTTCAGGAAGCGTCAGGAACCAGCTTACCTTAGCAGCTATCCAAATGTTGCAGCACAGTCTTGATCAACAGACGTAAAGCAACCGGAGTATATCAGACGTTTTATAAAATTCCGATTAGTTTTCTACATCTCCGCGTCTAAAGTTAGAGTAGCTTAAAAAAGCAAGACATGTAACATGAAAAGGCGCCACGAAAAAAAAATAAACATTAAGATATTCTGGTGCACTTATGTTTGCCGTTGTACTTACAATGTTTTGGGAAATTTGATGAACATCCGTTAAGATCTAGATACCTTGTAAATTCGCTCTGGTGTCTTTCCAAATTCAAAAGCAAGAATTAAGTTCCCATGGAACCAAATACTACTGAAACAAAAGGACGTCAAAAACAATGGATCAACATTTCCATGCGAAAATTAGCGCATTGAAGCTGAGATTTGTTTTTTTATCAAGATCATAGTTGGACGTCAAGGGTTCGTGAATGAAGACTTTTGTCTCCTTCAGCAAGGTTTTTCGTCCTTTCCTTAACAGAAATGGATCGATGATTTCTTCTTTGGACCCTTTTTGTTCATTTTTCTTCTTCCAAGGATAAAGGTTTATGTATTTCCTTTTTGAGAGCAAGTATTTGCGAGAGAGCAAAGAACTTCAAAAAATTAACTTTATCAATTCCGTTTATTAGGAAGACATACGCTTATACCATGGAAAGCGAACTACAAGAAAAGCTCGTGCTGCGATAATTTTCTCCGGGATTTAAGTTTGTTTCTGCAATGAAAAGTTTGAAAATACGTTATTCTGAATAAAAAGCATGTTATTTGAGAGTTTTTATTTCTTTTTCATGTAAACGTTCGACTTCAATTTATTTAAATCGTAATTAAGTGGTCGAGGCACAAGCTCGGAGCGAAGATCATCTCGCATATTGGCATAATGATCATCTCGCATAATGGTTTGTGTTAAATCACGTACGTGGCACTTCACCAGGATACTACACATGCTTTAGAATTTTGTTTAACGAATTTGTAGTTTTCGCAGTTAATTTATCTAAATCTAAACAGTTTTTTAACGTTCTTTGATTTGCACATCAGTTTGTTCAGTCTTAAATAAGCTTGAAGCAGATTCAAAATGATATAAGTGAATGATTTTGTATATTTTTTTTGAACGAAGAGCGACGTAGCTGGATCATTTGCTCATTGTTCGCATCTGGAGATATTTCTTGGCTTGCTACAAAAGAGGAACGTCCAAGTGTTGTGGTGTTTGCCAGATAAAGGAAACATTTAATTGTCGGTTGTCTTTCACTGTGGCTAAATTCCAATTAACACCACTTTACATATTTACACTATAGAATTAATGAAAGATTTCCAGCAAGGCACGGAGAAAGTTGTTTCGCTTCCTAACTAGCAAAGATATAACTAGTGCTGAAATCAAATGATTCCAAATGAAATTATTATAATTCTACCGATTTAGAAACAAACGTATTAAAGTATTTTAGTGATTTATTATCCAAAGACATATCCTGTCGTTTCTATGGATACTCAAGGGCACGCCTCCACAGAAAGATATCACAATAAAATTTGGCAAGGATTCATTTGCGGCCTTATTCTGAAGGCCAAATGTGCAAACACGGATGGTATTTACAGACCGCAGCTTTGTACTCTAAACATAAAATACTTGTTTAAAGGCGTCAGTAAACTTGAATCAACAACTTCGGACACACGCTTCTATTCTACATATATAAAGTTCTTTACAGTAACACAGACTAGAGTGACACAGTCAATCGAAGTTTTTTTATCGTACCAGAAAAGTGTCTGAAAGGTATGGCGTTTTATATGATTAACTTCAGGATTTGACATGTCATAACTTTTAATATTTGTAGGACAACGGTTTCCAATCTTTCCGGTCTTTAATTAAGAAATAGAAAACATGTACCGTTTCTATCGAGTTATACAAACACGAGTGGAAGTTTGGTAGAACGAGAAATGCTGTGGGAACACGAGCCGCAGGCGAGTGTTTCCACAGCTTTTTCGAGTTCTCCCAAACTTTCACGAGTGTTTGTATAACTCGATAGAAACACGGAGTACATGTTTTCTATTTCTTTTAGAAAACACCACGACGAGAAAAAGGAAAACAACTTGTTAACTTTGATTATCAAAATGTAAATTCTCTTTGCTCGCGCCATCACTACGTCACTGAGCGCGCGCTAGTTCTGTGTCTCCATCGAGTAATACAAACACAATTTTTAACCAATCAGCGCGCGTGCTTTCTTAGGACTTTTTTCTAAATGCCTTTTTCGTTTTGGATGCTTCGACTCGAAAAGAAAACCAAATAACCTTGAAAATAGCCCCGCTATTTTTGTTGAATTATGTCTAGTAGAAGTTTTTAGTCCTTGGCTTAAATTATTGCAATTTTTTTTTGCTGATTAACATAAGAATCTTACCATACATCAAAGCAGACCAAGTTTCCAACATCCTTGCTGATCCATTCTATTCGATCATCCTCAATTTTTTGCTTAGCATTGAATTGTTGTCGTAAAGAGGTATGTATATTTCAGTGTCAGTCGAACTGATAAATTAGAGAATTTGAAAACAGTAAGATTCTGATGACTCTCTCTGTCCTGCCCAAGTACAACGAAGGTAACTCATCAGGCCTGCTTAATGGGTAATGCGAGCCACGCGTGATCGAGGAAACTGCTCATGCATTACGTTCCTTTTTTCTGTTTTTTTTTTTTATCACTGAGTAGCTGATCAAGACAGCATGATCTAAATAATTCTACAAGAATCTGGTTAATATAATGATTAACATTTTTTCAGTTTCTGAAAAAATCCCGTGTTGTATTGTCAGTACATAGGCCACTTGTTGTCTGTTGTCACTTTAAAACTATCGCTAGAAATGACGTCCCCTTACTGAGCATCCTGAACGGACTTGGCAATAAATATCTGGGCCAGAGGCTATAAACAGGCTCGTACACACATTCCTCGTCAAACTCATGTGGAAATTAGCCAATACAAGATGTTTTTTTCTTTCATTAATCCTGCTTTCATTGTCTCACATAGGCCAATACAGATATGATGTCTAACTGCGTCTATCTGACTGTGATCATGAGCTGTGCGCTGTTATACCTCACTGAGCCCTCGTTTGGTCTGTATTGCATTAATTTTACAGTAGGAAACGTATTTTCCTTTAAACATTAAAGGTCCTGAGAGCTTCCTCGCCAATGAAAAAGAAGAGAAAATTGGGCAGAATGGCCTCGAGCACTTTCGTTTGCCTTCCAAGGCGATCATAATAAGTAATGTCTCTTACGTCCTATCATTACAACTCTTGGGCAATTTCCAGAGCTCATTTTAACCCTCGCCTGGTGGTTCGGGCTAAATTGGGTCTGAGCCGGGCCCACAACAAATTTATGACCGCGAACATAGCCCATGTTCTTTTATCGGATAGTGATCATGAACAGAAACTTGGCATAAATCCCCTCTGGTCATTGCGCAGGGTGGAGGAGATGGAGATGAGTTTGGAACTGTACTACCAAACAAATCCACCGTAGGAAGAAGGATTGCTTGTGATCGCAAAGTTTACTTGATTTGATTGTTCATGTTGTTTAAAGATAATAAATCATCAACTGCTCTTAATTTGCTCTGTTATTTCTTGCTTTCTTTTTAGCCGCTTTTTGTGACGGCAAAGCAGATGGGAATTACGAAGATCCAGACAATTGCTATGGATATATAGCCTGTGGTGATGGCATGACGTACCACATGCCCTGCCCAGCAGGGCTGAAGTATAATGAGCAAACGGACAAATGCGACTGGCCCAGGAATGTGATGTGTTGACTAAAACCAGTCAGTCGAGTTAAACAAGGAAAAACGAAAGACGCGTGCCGGATTACTTCTGATTCAGTAGTGTTGATCAAGGTCTCGTTTGTAATCGAGGCTGGAGTTAACGTTTAGTAACTGGATAATTTGAATAAATGATACTAGATCATACTGCTTAATGTGTGTTAGTATAATTACTCAGGTGTATAATTAGTATAATTACTCGCGCTCTCATTGGCCGAGAATGGCGTCATATTCCGCTATAATCACCTCCGCAGAGGTGATTTCACTTCACAAACCTCCATAAGATATAATAGCGTATTCTCCTCGGCTTCGCGCCAAATTCAAGCCATTCAAAGTCAAAAACGAGGCTTGAGCCTCGACCCCATGTAAAATCCCTTCACTCTCAAAAATGGCTTCGCGCTGAGTGACAGTATTTCTCACTCGTTCGTAAATTCGCTAAACTTAACCCTTGTTGAAGCTGCATGGCCGACCTGTCAAGAAATTCCCCTCCTGAGGATGGGGAAATTGTTGTCGACACCCCAAAGGAGAGTGTCGTTGACGGCGAGGACGAACAAACTCCTAGATCTGCGAACAATCGGAGGCATCAGAGATCGACCTCCAGCTCGTCAAAGCCCCGTTCAGATGATAACGAGAGTTCGGGTAACGAAAGCGACTCGAGTGGATCCTCTAGCTCTTCAAGTGAAGCTAGTGCCAATCCAAAGCGACAGAGTCGCATAAAAGTCGTGCCTGCTTCGTCTAAACACAAAGATGATGCCGAATACACGAGATTCGACACGGGCTCAAAAGCCCGCCAAAAACTTGTCTTGACTCAAGGTATGGAGGAATACTTGAGTGACAAATTTACGCATTACGTGAAGGACAAGACCATCCAGGATTCAGTCCTTGACTCTAATCCACTTCCAGAGGTGAATTGCTTGAATACTCCCAAAGTAGACGATTACTTGGGCGAGATATTTGAATCTTTGCATAAATCGTATGGCAAGGAAAGTGA
>JAHPZR010031006.1:0-31494 GCA_019787425.1 Platygyra sinensis
ACTGCAGACGATGAACACAAAGTTGTTGAAGATTGCTGAAATGGGAGAGCGAATCAAAGATATTGTTATCAGTACTGAAGGAGGAGAAGAGCAGAAGGCAACAACACTTTTTTGCATTGCGCTATAAAATTTTACAAGGCCGCGAAGAGGAGGATGAAATTAATATCTTCGTGCCAAATGTTGCCACACAAACTGACTCAAGTGCTATCGCACCATCGTGTGGGATTGTTGCAGGTTCGATGTTTTTAGTGGTAGGTATAGTTTGTAGTCTAATCAGAACACAGGGATCTCGGAAACAACAACTAGGTTATTTAATCCACACGAAGGCATTAATTCCACACAAGACTTCAACAAGCACAGCCTAGGCTTGTCAGTTACACTTGAACTTCGGTCAGTCTTGTATTAACACACGGCCTCTTGCCAGATATCCACGTAACCTCTCTGTTACACTTCACAAACACGACCTCTGTCGATTACACGCGACCTTCGTCACACTTCAGTAAACGCTATTGTAAAACTCCTCAAACACTCCTGGGATAAAAACCATCTAAACACTACACCGATTCTCTTATATACTTTACGGCGAAAGATTCTAGAACTTTCCGGCTATACTAAGTAAAGTAACATTACAATAAGAAATTATTTACAGCAGCAGACGTAAACGACTAAAATAAATTGCTTAGTCACCCTGACAAGGCTAATTAAATATGCACGAAACTTCTAGATCAAATTAGCATATACTCGAATGTTCCAAGTGACGCAAGTCACGTCACAATTTTTCGTAACAGGGATTAAAAAATGTGTCTTTAGCTGGAAATACGATCAAATGGGATTTGGATCTTTTTTAATTTTTCTTTTAAGTTTACGAGATATTTATAGGGAAAATATCTGTCACAATTACCTTATACTTCAGGGAATAAGAATTGTCACAAACTAATACGCGTTTTTCATGGTAACAGGTTACTTTTTCGTCATTTGAACGATGATGATTTGATAATTCCTCAGAATTTTTAGTTACAATTTTAGCTAAATCACAATCAGTTTTATTGAAATTAGTGTCAGTGGTTCATTATAAATCTTCGTAAAATAACAGCTGTTTTGAAAGTGTTGAAGCTCACTGCATAACAATAAAGTGCCACGTTGCAGTCTAACAAAAACCTGGAAAAATGCCTTCAGGGACGTTTACGCGAATTGTTTCTACGCATGCTCACTGCGCGCGCAAATTTAAATGCCAGGTCATGCATCAAGTGCGCACGCTAAGCACTAAAATAAACAATGACAGGGCAGGTGCAACCTCGTTCCCAGAGAAGAGGCCCTGGGAACGAGGTTGAGGGCAGGTGGCCATTGCTATAGCTTTGCTTGAAATTAACGATCTTGGACGTTCGATGACCCCCAATTTTCTTTTCAGAAACAGATTTCATTTACAATTATCTCCACATTGTCCAAAAATGAACAAAAACAACAATGCGGGAAGGTAAATTTCTGTCCACTAGACATGGAATCCTGCCATCTTGCGGCTGCAAGGCGCGTGAAACTATGATCGCTAAATGGGAACTTGTTCTTTGAGGAACCTCAGCTGTTGAGTACATTCGCTTAATAGGTCCATTTAAACCATATTTGGCAGAGAACATTTCCCTTCAAAACTCTAATTGCAATATTTTGTGAATTGCAGCCACTGTGGCCTTCTTCGCTAACGAAGCCCGATTTACTCAGATTTAGGTGTTCTTCCGGGCATGTTTTCTCCAAAACGAAGTTGGTGATCCTCCATTTACATTTCTGACATCACTAGCTCATTATCTTTATATGGTAAAATTTTCAGAAAAAAAAATATTGTTAGAACATTTTCGCGCGGACGTCTTAAAGTAACAAGATTTTATTGTTCCATACGACCACCTTTTCACCCATATGCATTAGCCCATTTTGCTCCTGACATGGTTTCATGTGTTACACTTCAGATAGCAGAAACATTTTTAGTGAAACTGCATGCACCAACGCGACACTAATTTTGATTACAAGGTTTCTATGGGAGAATAACAGTAGAAATCATTCCACATTTTACCAGACTTTAAACATTTTATTAGATCAGGGCACATTAGTTTTTGGAATGTAATATTGGGGTTATTTATGAATGTAAGGCTTGCAGCATAAGCTATGACATATATTCCACAATCTGATTCATTTTATTGTTGCTGAACGGAGACGGCATTGATTTTCCTGACTTTCTCTGCACCTGAAGCCCGACATCTTACATGCTCTTTAAAGTAATCATTGATGAGGTCGTGGCAAAGGCTTTAATATAAATTAATTTAACCTTTAGAGCAACCTAAACGAAATCTTATTAGTCTCTGTCGGTAGTGTGGATATGTTACTGGGCCGCCTGATAAAATGATCATGATTATTTTTTCAAACTGAACACACAACCATTTTTTCCAAAGACTTCTTTCGCACATAGTTGTCAAAATCAATGCAATATGTGTACTTCACTTCTCCATCACCTGTACACAACAATCAAACTTGCCAAGGAAATCAGGAGTAGCGTGCAAGCTGAGAATGGCCACAATTAGTATCAACAAAGTTTACATGACTCTTGTTTTCTCGTATTCTACAATAGTTGATTCTTCATGTTTGCAGTCATGTTTGGTGGCTACTGTGCTAAACTGAAAATTATTTGCCGATACCTTACTTGTCAGTCACTGATCAGATGTATCTCGCGCTCGAGAGAGTAAAGTCACAACGGCTTGATTTGACTGTGCGCGAGGATCATTTACCCATTGAGGATGCCTTACTCTTGCAAGAACGACGTATTTGTCTCTAATGATTTGTCCATGAACACGCGTAATAAACCCCGAGTCCATGTGATTGTATGCAAATAAACTCATAAAATAATTGAATTGTTTCTTTCGTATAGAAACTAGTTTCAAGCACGAGATAAGACAAGAATCATACATAGGGCATTCCGGAGTATATTTCGGCTGTGGAATGTTGAACGCATCCATGCAAATAACAGATATCTATCTCCTCTTTGTGTTATTTTCCAGTGACTCGCCTTATGCAGACAGAATATGCTTGGAAGAATTAATCTCTTACGACTCTGTGGCCGCCATGTTGTAAATAACACTCTTCCAAGATGGCCGCGACTCGTTTTCAAAATTTTTATGACGTCACGCGAACAGACTTTTGTGGAGTGTCACAAATTGTTCACGATAAGCCACTTTAATTTACAACAAGGGGAAGCTTTATACCACCATTCTTCCTTAACATCAGTTCACTGATGTAGCGATGTAAGAACTAAACCGGTATTATTTCTTATTACACGACACAGGCAGTCAGATGGCCAATAACTAAAATCAACCAATCAAAATGCTCTATTGCCGGCCCAATATTCTCTAAATATTGGACCGGGCATTGTCCCGAATGATCCCGCACTTGTGTCCCTTTGAACTTGAAATATGGCCGACGAGGACAAAATCTTTCGAAAATTTCGTCGTAAAACTCCCAAATGCATGGCTGACTTTGATAAACCCTGTTTCAGCCTTGAATTAGAAATTTTCAAAAGCACGACGAATGATAGTGAACCAGCTCCAGCGGTGGAAACAGCGAGTACGAGCGAGATGAGTAACCAAGATGGTAACCGTATAGCTGAACGCGAAGGTAACAGTTACAGTCAAGAACTCGAAGATTTTATTTCGGCCCAAAAGTCAAGCAATACAGTCAAGAAAACGAAGTCTAACATGAGAGCTCTGAAGCGGTTTTGTCCACAATTGACGAAACAAGAGAACCAGAAACTATGACTGCGAATGAACTCGACAAACTACTTTCAAGACTTTTGCTGCCGTAGCGAGTGAGCCTGAAGCGAACGAGCGAAGCAGCTTATGAAAATAATATAATGACTATCAGCATTCCTGAACACATCCTCAACAATCTATTAGTAAATAATGGGCAAAAATTGATTTGTCAGAGGAGAGATGTAAACATAAATCAGCTCGGTTTTCTACACAGGATCTAGAAGCAAGCATTCTTTGCAGACGACGGCAAAGAAATGCACAAAGGTTTATAACGCACGTGCACAACTATTGCTTTAAACCGTTTGTTTGGTGAATTTGTACTGTCATGCAAAATGCAAACTCTTTAACTACCCCTATCATAAGTATTACTTGAAAAATGTCCGTTTCAAATACCATGAGTTGTGTAAATCGTCTCGTTGGTTGAAACCTGTCTACTAAATTTGAATCATCAAATGTCATGTGTTCCAGATTGTGCCAGACCTCTGGGTTTAGAGGAAAATAAAAATTAGATCAGATCTCCCTCATCCTTAACAGACCCTCGCTCTCCACCGAATGCTGCACGACTCAATGGTCCCTCAGCTTGGTGTCCATCAAGAACACCAGCTTACTTACAAATTGACCTCGATAAATGTTACAAGGTTCAAGGTTCAAGGTTCATTTATTTCACACTATTTACATAAAGTTAACATAGAGAGAAAAGTATAATTACAACAGACGATTACTAAATAAAATAATTACAAGACAGGTTAAAAAATGTGTATGGTGGTCAAAGTAGCAAAGGCTTTCTAGTTGACCACCATCTACTTTTAAGTAAACAAAGAACTGACACTGAGCTTAACTGAAATATAGTAGAAAATATTTGTAGAGCCTAGGACTAATGTGCAGAAAAAAAAAAGTATATAAATTAAGCATTTTAGAGATATGTTGAACCAAGAGAGAAATCTAAAAACGACAAACTTAGCAAAAGGAAACAAAGAACAAACAAACAAACAAACAAACAAACACACACACAAACAAACAAACAAACAAACAGCAGCAGCAACAGCAGCAAGCAAAAACAGAAGTTTAGTTACATACATTTTACCATTAAACAAAACATATATTAGCTGATTGACAAGAAATTAGGTGGGCCTTATAAAGTTTCTTAAACTTGTTAAATGTATTTGCTTTTTTTAATGCCAAGGGGACAGCTTCCCACATGACAGAAGCAGAATACTTAAAAGTAAATTTGCCTATGTTAGTTCTAACTTGTGGTCGGTAAAAGTTAAGCTTAGTGGCATTTCTGGTGTTATAGGAGTGTACAGTTGTTGTAGGTGTTAAAAAGTTATGGAAGATTGCTGGAACACTTGATGGATTGTTGTATAATTTAAATGCCAGTGAGCAGATTTTGAATTTAACAACATTTTCAAATTTTAAAACTTCAAGGATTTGATAATATGGTAAAGAAGGCTCTTGTTTGTTTGCAAAAAAAATACTACGGATGCATTTATTTTGTTTAGTGCATATCTTATTTAGATTAGTCTGATAATTGTTGCCCCAACACATTGCACCATAATTGAGATAGGGGTAAATAAGTGCATAATACAGTTGTCTTAACATCTTTAAATTCAGGTAATTCCTTAGTTGGCTCAGGACTCCAAGGTTTTTAGTCAGTTTGCCTTGTATATGTGCTACTTGAGTTTTCCAGCTCAAACGCTCATCTAAATAAATGCCTAAATATTTGATACTAGTTTTGCGTTCAATGTTTAAAATGTTAATATTGTGTATAGCTGGCTTCTGTGGAGATGTTATTATCATAAAGTTTGTTTTCCTCATGTTAAGAGACAACTTATTGAGATTGCAATAGTTAATTACTTTCTGAAGTTCTGGGTTCATGACTGCCTCAAGATCTTTTGAAGTTTTAGTAGTGTAGAAGATATTAGCATCATCAGCAAAAAGTCGAAAGGAAAGCACATCTGAAGAGTTAGCAATATCATTTATGTAAAGAAGAAATAATAGTGGTCCAAGGGTTGATCCCTGAGGAACTCCACAAACAATCTGGAGAAAACTAGATTCAACATTACCTAGTTTCACATACTGAATTCTGTTAGTAAGGTAACTTGTGAACCAATCTAGAGCTATTCCACTGCTATAGCTACACAGGGAGGAACAGCCCGCAACAAATGGGTTCAAAGATACACAATCAGTTTCAACGTTGGAAAAAACATTGCATATTACACTGAGTCTGGATCAAGAAAGGTGAGATCTGCACTACTCTTTATATTTTCACTGCTGTTTGGCGTTACAGCATTGTTATTTAGATACGACCATCTATGAGCAAACGTAACAATTGCTCTTCTAAACGTAGGTTTGCTTGAGCTCACTACACTTCTATTGACTTTCTATTGCTCGTCTCGAATAATTGAGTTGCATCCTAACACATTTTTGTTCCTTCGTTTATTTCTTTACTTTCTATTCCTTTCTTTCTTTTTTTCTTTCCTTCCTTCCTTCCTTCCTTCCCTCTTTCTTTCTCTCTTTCTTTCTCTCTTTTTTTCTTTCTCTCTTTACTTTTTTGTTTTCCTTGAACTTGAAGCACCTTAGCCTTATACTTGTCTTTTTGAAGGATATCCTGGGAAACAACTGGACGCTTCGTCTCTGGTACAGTACAAGTTTAAAGAGCCCTTTATCGCCAGTGCTGTTCGGATGTATCCCTCGTCTGTTCCAAACTACGCTATCTGCTTAAGAGCGGAATTATACGGCTGTAATCCTAATCCAGTTAATTTTCCTTTTTCTGTAAATAATATCGTTGTTCGATTTTCTTTGGTGTTATTCTTGTTAAATGGCGAATTCACACTGAGAGCAAGAGACTCCCCCTGGGGCCTGTGTTTAGAGCAAAACCAGTGTCGTAATATTTATTTGTTTTGAACACTGAGCGTGATCTATTATACAGTTGAACCCCGCTATAACGAAGTGTCACGGTACAGAAAAAAATGTTCGTTATAGCGGGGTCTTCGTTATAGCGATGACCCCGTTATAACGAAATGTCTGGTTAACAACAGAAATATTCGTTGTAGCGGGGTAACCAAGCTGAACCAAGTTGAACAATGCGATATACACCACACACAACAGTCTACAGACTTGCGCGAGAACAGCTACATCTAAATAAAGCAAAGCTTTGAAGGTCAAAGTTTCCCTATCTTGACCAATAGGAGTCGTGTTTGGCTTATCAACCATTTGTATCATGTCGTTTTTACTGACTGCGAGCGGCAGGACAAAATATTCGTTATAGCGGGGTAAATTGAGCGTGGGACCGTCAAAATCAATTCGTTATAGCGGGGATTTCGTTATAGCGGGGTTCGTTATAGCAGGGTTTGTTTCCACATATTTTACTGTAATTCTAACGCGCTTTCAAATGTTGTTACTTTTAACGGGGTCTTCCTTATATTGGAGCTCGTTATAGCCGGATGCCACTGCACAACAATGTTTATTTGGACCCTTTCTCTTACGTCTATACTGATTTCATAAAATTAGAGTACTGGCTGCCTGGAATAACGATAGAGGCTAGCAGAGCCAAGCAGCGACGGTGTGTTCATCGTGTAACTATATTACCACTTACACAATTTTCCTGTCCGTTTTCTTCAGATTGTATCCTGGTTGGTTCAATGTTCTGGGGATTGTGAAAATATATTCATGGCCCAAAAAACTACTACAAAGCTTACATCACAAAACTGAATGCCACCCATCTTGACTTCGCGTTACAATTCAATAACGGGCTTACGCGCAACTACCGGAGAAATGATCCAGTGCTTATTTTAGATACAGTTCCAAAAATAAAAGATATTTCGATTAATTCGTCAGTAATAGCCGGTCAGCACAGCAGATTACCGAAAAGGTACAGATCTGGTATTGTCGTGGGTCTTCCGAGTGCGTCTTTAGTGTCCGTGAAATTTGATGACGGTGACATTCTTTTGGTCCTTTTAAAATACCTACATTTGGTGAACCGACCACGCTTTGTGTTAATGATATCTATCACATAGAGAATCGGGTTTAAGATGAAAATCCAGGGGAACTAAGGTACTTCGATATATTAAAAATGGTTTCAGAGACTAACACTTGTAGTTAAAAATACCTTTTCTTTATCTGTGAGAGAGATTTAAGGTGGCTGAACACAGTTTTTGATACCTCTATTTCATTTACCTTTGCTTCTAAACCCTTGATCCTTTGGTCGCCAAAGATGGCAGCAAGCAAGTTAACAACACAAACTTCAACTTTTTGATAATTAAACTGTCGTATGTGCCGTTGCCATGGCAACATGATTAATTATAAACAGGCGTTTAAAATCGGTTTTGTTTATTTGCAGAAAATCTAGTCATTAGATTTTCTTTATAATTTGCATGCAACAAGCTTGTAACGATACTCACATGTTAGCGCTATTTTAATAATAATTTAACAAACAACAACTACATGATAAATTAAATGTTAGGAGATCTCGGAAAAAATCCGAGTCCCAGATGGGATTTGAACCCACGACCCTCCGTGATCTAGTCGGATGCTCTAACCACTGAGCTACTGGAGACTCTATGGTGAGCAAGGGTCAATTTGTGGGTCTTGACTGGAACCGCATCACGCGGCTACACAGCCAAGTAATGACTGGCACACATGAACTCACTAACAGCATCACGCTGTCACATTAAAGCATATCAAGATGCTGTTAGTGAGTTCATGTGTGCCAGTCATTACTTGGCTGTGTAGCCGCGTGATGCGGTTCCAGTCAAGACCCACAAATTGACCCTTCCTCACCATAGAGTCTCCAGTAGCTCAGTGGTTAGAGCATCCGACTAGATCACGGAGGATCGTGGGTTCAAATCCCATCTGGGACTCGGATTTTTTCCGAGATCTCCTAACATTTAATTTATCATGTAGTTGTTGTTTCATCTTTAATATACTCACTTTGGAGGTTGGTTGGCTGCATCTTGATATGCTTTAATGTGACAGCGTGATGCTGTTAGTGAGTTCATGTGTGCCAGTCATTACTTGGCTGTGTAGCCGCGTGATGCGGTTCCAGTCAAGACCCACAAATTGACCCTTGCTCACCATAGAGTCTCCAGTAGCTCAGTGGTTAGAGCATCCGACTAGATCACGGAGGGTCGTGGGTTCAAATCCCATCTGGGACTCGGATTTTTTCCGGAGATCTCTCACTAACATTTAATTATCAATTTAACAAACAGATCTTTAATTATTCCTCGTTGAAGGTTCACTGGCATATCTTGAATTTCCTTTGTTAAATTTTAATTTTTTTGAATCCTCCAGTCACTTATTTCCTAAAGTATTTTCGCTCTAAATTTCGTGAAATTCTAATGAGTGGTTCTCGAGAAATAGGCGTATCTCCGAAAATCAATTTTTCACTCAATCGCAATTTTTTCGACTAACTACGCATGCGCTGCATTTAACTGGGTTCCTTCGGTAAAAAGCAAAAGCTGAAAATTGCTGGGTTCTTTGCATCGTTACCTTTTCTAACGTATCTTGTAATGAAACACTTAAGCCATCAACACACTGCTTTCAATTATAGAGAAAAATAACACAGATAGTGCGAGTGTTGAGTAAATAAAATGATCGCTCTATTGACGGCTTGTTTGTGTTTTTGAAATCCTTGTGCACGTGCTGAATTGCATCAGCAAAAGCGCGCGCGAAAACTGTGTTCAGCCACCTTAAGGTGGCCGAAAGCGGTTTTCAGCACTTTTCAGCACTAATGGATCAAAACTACCATTCTTTTACAAGTAAACGCTATAATAATAGTATGAATCAAATGCAAGTGCACTGACTTTCAAGTGCAATAACTTAGGAAGAGTTAAGTTGCTTCATTTTGTTAATTTTCGAACTGCAGTCAGCAGGTCAAGATTCGCAACGTTTTAAAAACAAAATTTCGTTGGGTCGCATTCAGAGCCTTCATAAATTTTCTGAAATTTAAACCGGGTTTGACCAATTTTCCCTCCATTGTTTTTTAACTGAACAAAAAAAAATTGACTTGCCAATAATCCACCGAGCTCGTTTGTGAGTTCTAACTACCTTAACTAAAATTTGGGATGATTTATAGGGGTTATGCTGCTGATTTGCTAATAACCTGCGATCAGGCTTCCCTTTTTTTTAAGCGGCGGGAAGAACCGCTTGATACAATTACTTGACTATTCGTCTGCCGCCGCCCTAATTAAAATATCTGTCTGCGAGAATGCGAGCTACCAGATATTGAATCAATCGGAATTACCGATAGTCGCTTCGTGGGCCGGGAATTACGCAAGTGCTGTACAGTACGGCCGAGCACAATATGGTTAATTTTGTAAAACGCATCCTTCTGTTTCGGTTCGTAAATGAGTAAGTTTCATAGGCAGAATAAGAAATGCTATCCTTGTGCGTCGAGCGTGTCAATTGGTAAAGGTATCTTCCTCTTCTGAAGCCAACAAAAAGCAACGGTGTTTTTTTTGATGTGGCGTTGGCTGTACTGCCCATATGAAGCAACACATTTGGACTTAAACTGATATATAGAGCTATTGCCAAATTCCGTTGTTGCACGGCCAAAATATATCTCCCATTGCATACGATTCTATTAAAGCACTATGTTTGTTTTCATCTTTGAGAGTTTTGTGAACAAAACTCTCAAGAGAAGCATTTAAAGCTGACAAAAACTCGCTCTCTTCGCTCGCCTCATCAGACGGCATCAGCTCGCGGCATTTCTTTGACCGGAAATCAACACTGCCACACAGGTAACCAATCATGGCTTAGTTCTGATTATCTTTTGTTTTCTTGACCAATCAGAGAAAAAGTCCAGATTCTGGACTAGCAACAGACAAATAGTCAAGTAATTGTATCAGGCGTACCTTCCCGCCGCGAAAACGAAAGGACAACTGATCGCACGGTTAATTTGCTAAAGGTTAGCGTAACGAAATGACTTCAAGGTGATGACCAATGTCTGGCCAGTTTGTCTGATACTAATTAATAATTAGATTATGAGCTCGAGATTTCTATGAGGTGATAGTTGATGAGGCCGAAGGCCGAATCAACTATCACCTCATAGAAATCGAGAGCGAATAATCTAATTGTTTTAGTAGAATTTCTTACTAAAGTTTAATTCAAATAACTGTTTCCAATTATTTCTCGACGTATTATTAAACTTTGGACCTTAAAAAGATCGCCCGGATTGAGTTGGCAATTAAAATTGAAGCCGTGCACGCGCACGCATCATTTTTTCAATAATTTCAACTTTTTTAATTCAAGAAACCGTAAATGTCCTTTGTTTAGTCTTCCCAGAATTTTAATTATCCATTTTCATCAAAATTTTCCTCCAAAACTTTGGCAAAACGAAAAAAACGTCGCCATTTCGTAGACGAGTTCCAGCCACTGCACACTAATGGCTGATAGTGTGCAATGGCTCAGCCAATCAGATTACAGCATTTGCATTAGTGTTCTAGTAGAATTCTACTAATAATATTTAGTAAAAATCTACTAGTATACTAATGCAAATGCCGTAATCCGATTGGCTTAGCTACTGCACACTATCAGCCATTAGAGTGCAGTGGTTGAAGGTGTTCTTCAAAAATGGCGGCGTCTTCGCGCTTTTCCGAAGTTTCGCAGGAAGATTTAGAACTTTTACTGGAAAATTCGGTTCCTGAGAAGACTAGGCAGGCAACAAAGTATGGAATGAAAATTTTTAACGGTAAGATGCTTAGAACTGATGCAAATTAATGATATTCACTTGTCAGTTTCAATGCGATAAATCAAAAACAAGAAACATTTTCCTGATTTCCTCATTAAACTTCAATAGCTTTTTCGTTTCAGAATGGTTTGAAACCCAAACCAAATTTACCCTGTGCAATCGAAGAGCAGTCAAAAACAGAGTTAAATAATTGTCTGCAAATGTTTTACGTGTCCATTCGCCAAAAAATGGCAGTCGTTTTAAGGTTTCGTCGCTGAAAGCTATCAGAGCGGCCATTGACCGCTATCTCCGCCAAAATCCTCACAACAAGCCGCGGTCCATAGTTGGCGACCCTGAGTTCAACAAGGCCTATGAAACGCTAAATGCAGTTTGTAAAGACATGGTGAAAAGAGGTCAAGTTAGTCCGGTAGTCCACAAGGCTCCCATAACAAGCGAGCAACTCCAGAAAATTGTATGAATCCCAGCAGCTTGGCGAGGCAACAACAACAAATCCTACGCAGCTTCTACGAACGGCATGTTTACGTGACACTGTACTTCGGCAAACGTGGCAGAGAAAGTCAAAGAAAACTTGAGAAACAGATGCTGTGCCTTCGACAAACTCCGGAGGGAAGACGATACGACGAGCTCCGTGCAGTGCTGTCCACGAAAAACCATCAAGGTGGGCTCCATGACAACGCAGATGAGTCTGATGGTAAAATGTTTGAGGTGAAAGGTTCCTCTCGCTGCCCTGTCCAAACTGTGGAGAATTATCTAAGGCATTTACACCCAGAATTAAGCTATCTCTTCCAGCGTCCCAGAACCATTTCAGCCAAATTTGATCCTCGTAAAGACGACGTGTGGTTTTGTAATGCCCCAATCGGCCAGTCCATGCTCAGCAGTATGGTGAAGAAGATGAGCCAAAAAGCTGGTATTGAGCCCCATCTTACAAATCACTGTGTAAGAGCTACTGCAGTGACTGTTTTGTCTGACCACAATGTGGAAGCAAGACACATTAAAGCGGTAACTGGGCATAAATCAGATCAATCGATTGGATCATACAACGCGCGGGCATCTTTCCAGCAAAAAGAGAACATGTCCAATATTTTGAGCCATTTTGTCAGTGGCCAGAGCCATACTTCAAACGATGAATCCGATCCACTTCCCAGCGCTTTAGCTAGTCCTTCAACCAGTGGTTTTGACGCAGACCACATGCAGTTGACAACCCCGCAGTTTCAGCCACCCAATCTGAATCAGCACGTTGTTCAAATCCAAAACTTTGCTCAGCCACAGCCATACAGTTTTCACAATTGCACGGTGTCCATCGTAAACAATTACCGTTAAAGGACCTTTAAGAGTTTCCCTGTCATTGATGGACAATTTCAGCCTGTCTGGTGTACTTTGAGTGATGATCGAGATATTTTTCATGAACTTAAGCTTATTTAAACGTTCGCTTTGCGTCTGTTCGATCATCGGCGCTGTTCTCGTTTTACTGAATGGGTTGTCAAAGCAAGCTGTCAATAATATTCCGCGCGCGTGATACAGGCGTCCTCATCACGTGGACGTGGATGATATGCAACAAATGAACATTAAATTGCGTATTTTTTTACACCGACACATGACTCGTTTGGTATGATTTTTACTAAAACAATTAGATTATTCGCTCTCGATTTCTATGGGTAAATAGTTTGATTCGGCCTTCGGCCTCATCAACTATCAACCCATAGAAATCTCGAGCTCATAATCTAATTGTTAAATAGATTGAGGCCAGCCTAAAAGCGTAGCTACTTGGCCTGGTTGTTCAGTGGCCCCGGTTGAGCTAATCCAGGAAAAGGATAAATGTTGATTTGAGTTTTGTAACTTTGCGGTGGGGTTTTCTGTTTACTGTTTGACTTTCTGATTTGAGCCGTTTTTATAATCACCATATACTCAAAAACAAAGCAGCAAAAAACATTTGTATAGCAGAAAAAGTTATAATTCGAATAAATTGTATTCCTGTGCTAGCGTTTAACCAGGCTTCCGAACAATCCTGCCCTGTTTTCAACAAGTTAACATGACATGACCCCGCGATCCAATCAAAAACCAGCACTTGGTCAGCGGTCAACCCCAAAAAAACTCGATGAGCTGTACACTTGAGCCCGCGATATGGTCAAGTGATTCTGGTCAGCAGATAACTTGGTTTTGACAGATGCCAATTGATCATAAAATGGCTGTCCAATATCAAAGAAGTACATGGTAACCAAGGTTGCATGTCTCTGTCAACCAAATATTTGGAGTATGGCCGCCATGTTGCGCGACTCCGTCGTCCGTGCGTACGCGCCCACGAGCAATGCCGCTGGCCTATGATAACCATGAGAAAATCAAACTCATGGGTTTCCTTTTCTTTCTATATGAGGATGGGCTCCGCTTGGCGGCCGCCGGAGCTCTTCTAATAGAAATCAACTAAAGAATAGTACTTGTCAGGTTCACGACTATCGCGGCACGATTCGATTTCTCCACTTTGAATCGCTTAAGTGTTCTGACACCACCCGGGGGGGGGGGGGGGGTACTCCCTTGTAAGAGCTTAATACGGACGTGCGGCCAGCCAGGGTATGTTTTTCGGGATTTTTGTCTTAAACAGGGTATCGAATTTATCATTTTTTGTCTTAATCAGGGTATCGGTTTATAAATTTTTGTCTTAAATGGGATATCTTTTCTTGGATGATAAACGGCAAAATGTTTACAAGCTCTTGTAAATTATTATTGACTTCCGTTTACTTTGGCATTGATACCAGCACATTAAATTTCCATTGATTACACAACGAGAAAGCCACACAATTTGTAACTGCAACTTTTAATCTATGTCTTAAACTGGGTATCAAAAATCGGAATTCTGTCTTAAACAGGGTAGGAAAATCAGCGATATTTGTCTTAAACAGGGTCAGGGTATGAGGGGCTGGGCCGCAACTCCCCACCCAGGAATATATCGAGTACCCCCCCCCCCCCCCCCGGTGACACCATTGTTTGAAAAGGCACTCACGTTTCTGTGGCATTACCAGCGCTTCAGAAACGTGATCACACTGTGCTATGCAGCGAGGAGCTCTCTTCTAATTTTCAAACCTTAAACCTCCACATCTTTCAGACTACAATTCAGTTTCTCTTTCTAGCTTTACAACAAATACGAGCGGCAACGGATGCGCTTGAATTTTAATTTCAATCTATTGGCACAAGTCAAGATACATCATTAATCAGCTTTTAGCTAATCAGAACGAGTACAATAATAACAGTTTGCTGTATTCAAGGGAAGGAGAAATTATCTCATCCACATTTCGACATCAACGAACTTTGAAAAAGTGGGGATACACTGGTCTAGCATAATTTCTTTTAGTTTGCAAAAGCTTTTGCAACATTGTAGGTATTTATAGCCAAGGAAATAAAGCTAGTTGTTGTTCTTTAAAGTCGTCAATATTATGGGAAGTTGTAAGGATCTATAATGATGCGTTTCTAAAAATCCTGCCTCGTTTTACTCAAACTACTAGTTTATGGCTCTTCAGCTGTCCTGATCAAACTGATAAAAATTAAGGTGTTGCAACGATCCTGAGCTCCGAAATTATGTAATAGACCATTTTACAGTTGTTGGCTTAGTGACCTGTCCTCTGAATGGCAGCGAGGCTGGAGTTGACTTTTTTTTAAATACAGACCTCACTGCTTTTATTGTGCAAATCAAGTTGTTTTTATGCTAACTAGTTGGCATTTGCATGAGAAAAGCTGAGAGGTCTGTATCAAAGCAAGGTCACCTCCAGCCTCACTTGCATTTGTGGCCAGGTACCTAAGCACACAACTGTAAAATGGCCTATTGAGTCACCAAGTATCATGGCCATAAATGATCATTATAAATTTATTAACCACAATCTGTCTCAGGTCTACCAAGACATGGTATGTCTGAGTCATGACCCAAAAGGGGGTAATTCGTTGATTTATCAAAATTTTATGAGTACTTCAGTTGTTACTTTAAGTCTTAAAAGCGCAGACGATTCGCTTTCCATTGAAATAGGTGAGTAACGCTTTTGTAGAAAACTGCCCAAGTGTTTACCAAAACCTTTTGGTATCATATATACCACGTCTTCGTCTCAGAAATATTCATCAAATTCTCGATTCGTCTTTAAAATGTTGAATGTTTTATTTTTCCGCATCTACATTATCTACTCTCTGGTGTCAGTGTTTTGGTGTCAGTACGAAGTTACTTCGTAGTCGAAAATACGAAAAAAATACCTTTATAGGCGTGCGACCACGCATGGCAGGTGACATAATGTCCAGAATTTACAGCTTCTCAGAGAAAAGGCATTGAGACCCCAATGTAAAATAAATAAAACAACTAGCTTTATTTCCTTGGCTATAAATACCTACAAGGTTGCAAAAGCGTTTTGCAAACTAAAAGAAATTATGCTAGACCAGTGTATCCCACTTTTTCAAGTTCGTTTGATGTCGAAATGTGGATGAGATAATTTCTCCTTCCCTGAATACAGCAAACTGTTATTATTGTACTCGTTCTGGATTAGCTAAAAGCTGATTAATGATGTATCTTGACTTGTGCCAATAGATTGAAATTAAAATTCAAGCGCATCCGTTGCCGCTCGTATTTTGTTGTAAGCTAGAAAGAGAAACTGAATTGTAGTCTGAAAGATGTGGAGGTTTAAGGTTTCGAAAATTAGAAGAGAGCTCCTCGCTGCATAGCACAGTGTGATCACGTTTCTGAAGCGCTGGTAATGCCACAGAAACGTGCAGTGCCTTTTCAAACAATGGTGTCACCGGGGGGGGGGGGGGGGGTACTACGATATATTCCTGGGTGGGGATGTTGCGGCCCAGCCCTCATACCCTGACCCTGTTTAAGACAAATATCGCTGATTTTCCTACCCTGTTTAAGACAGAATTCCGATTTTTGATACCCAGTTTAAGACATAGATTAAAAGTTGCAGTTACAAATTGTGTGGCTTTCTCGTTGTGTAATCAATGGAAATTTAATGTGCCTGGTATCAATGCCAAAGTAAACGGAAGTCAATAATAATTTACAAGAGCTTGTAAACATTTTGCCGTTTATCATCCAAGAAAAGATATCCCATTTAAGACCAAAAAATTTATAAACCGATACCCTGATTAAGACAAAAAATGATAAATTCGATACCCTGTTTTAAGACAAAAATCCCGAAAAACATACCCTGGCTGGCCGCACGGTCCGTATTAAGCTCTTACAAGGGAGTACCCCCCCCCCCCCCCCCCCCGGTTGGTGTCAGAACACTTAAGCGATTCAAAGTGGAGAAATCGAATCGTGCCGCGATAAGTCGTGAACCTGACAAGTACTATTCTTTAGTTGATTCTATTAGAAGAGCTCCGGCGGCCGCCAAGCGGAGCCCCATCCTCATATAGGAAAGAAAAGGAAACCCATGAGTTTGATTTTCTCATGGTTATCATGGCCAGCGGCATTGCTCGTGGGCGCGTACGCACGACGACGACGGAGTCGCGCAACATGGCGGCCATACTCCACATATTTGGTTGACAGAGACATGCACCCTTGATTACCTGTACTTCTTTGATATTGGACATCCATTTATGATCAATTGGCATCTGTCAAACCAATTATCTGCTGACCAGAATCACTTGACCATATCGCGGCTCAAGTGTACAGCTCATCGAGTTGTTTTTTTTGGGTGACCGCTGACCAAGTGCTGGTTTTTGATTGGATCGCGGGTTCATGTCATGTTAACTTGTTGAAAACAGGGCAGGATTGTTCGGAAGCCTGTTAACGCTAGCACAGGAATACAATTTATTCGAATTATAACTTTTCTTGCTATACAAATGTTTTTTGCTGCTTGTTTTTTGAGTATATGGTGATTATAAAAACGGCTCAAAATCAGAAAGTCAAACAGTAAACAGAAAACCCACCGCAAAGTTACAAAACTCAAATCAACATTATCCTTTTCCTGGATTAGCTCAACGGGCACTGAACAACCAGCCAAGTAGCTACGCTTTTAGGCTGGCCTCAATCTATTTAACAATAGATTTATGAGCTCGAGATTTCTATGGGTTGATAGTTGATGAGGCCGAAGGCCGAATCAACTATCACCCATAGAAATCGAGAGCGAATAATCTAATTGTTTTAGTAAAAATCATACCAAACGAGTCATGTGTCGGTGAAAAAAATACCAATTTAATGTTCATTTGTTGCATATCGTCCACGTCCACGTGATGAGGACGCCTGTATCACGCGCGCGGAATCTTATTGACAGCTTGCTTTGACAACCCATTCAGTAAAACGAGAACAGCGCCATGATCGAACAGACGCAAAGCGAACGTTTAAATAAGCTTAAGTTCATGAAAAATATCTCGATCATCACTCAAAGTACACCAGACAGGCTGAAATTGTCCATCAATGACAGGGAAACTCTTAAAGGTCCTTTAACGGTAATTGTTTACGATGGACACCGTGCAATTGTGAAAACTGTATGGCTGTGGCTGAGCAAAGTTTTGGATTTGAACAACGTGCTGATTCAGATTGGGTGGCTGAAACTGCGGGGTTGTCAACTGCATGTGGTCTGCGTCAAAACCACTGGTTGAAGGACTAGCTAAAGCGCTGGGAAGTGGATCGGATTCATCGTTTGAAGTATGGCTCTGGCCACTGACAAAATGGCTCAAAATATTGGACATGTTCTCTTTTTGCTGGAAAGATGCCCGCGCGTTGTATGATCCAATCGATTGATCTGATTTATGCCCAGTTACCGCTTTAATGTGTCTTGCTTCCACATTGTGGTCAGACAAAACAGTCACTGCAGTAGCTCTTACACAGTGATTTGTAAGATGGGGCTCAATACCAGCTTTTTGGCTCATCTTCTTCATCATACTGCTGAGCATGGACTGGCCGATTGGGGCATTACAAAACCACACGTCGTCTTTACGAGGATCAAATTTGGCTGAAATGGTTCTGGGACGCTGGAAGAGATAGCTTAATTCTGGGTGTAAATGCCTTAGATAATTCTCCACAGTTTGGACAGGGCAGCGAGAGGAACCTTTCACCTCAAACATTTTACCATCAGACTCATCTGCGTTGTCATGGAGCCCACCTTGATGGTTTTTCGTGGACAGCACTGCACGGAGCTCGTCGTATCGTCTTCCCTCCGGAGTTTGTCGAAGGCACAGCATCTGTTTCTCAAGTTTTCTTTGACTTTCTCTGCCACGTTTGCCGAAGTACAGTGTCACGTAAACATGCCGTTCGTAGAAGCTGCGTAGGATTTGTTGTTGTTGCCTCGCCAAGCTGCTGGGATTCATACAATAATTTCTGGAGTTGCTCGCTTGTTATGGGAGCCTTGTGGACTACCGGACTAACTTGACCTCTTTTCACCATGTCTTTACAAACTGCATTTAGCGTTTCATAGGCCTTGTTGAACTCAGGGTCGCCAACTATGGACCGCGGCTTGTTGTGAGGATTTTGGCGGAGATAGCGGTCAATGGCCGCTCTGATAGCTTTCAGCGACGAAACCTTAAAACGACTGCCATTTTTTGGCGAATGGACACGTAAAACATTTGCAGACAATTATTTAACTCTGTTTTTGACTGCTCTTCGATTGCACAGGGTAAATTTGGTTTGGGTTTCAAACCATTCTGAAACGAAAAAGCTATTGAAGTTTAATGAGGAAATCAGGAAAATGTTTCTTGTTTTTGATTTATCGCATTGAAACTGACAAGTGAATATCATTAATTTGCATCAGTTCTAAGCTTCTTACCGTTAAAAATTTTCATTCCATACTTTGTTGCCTGCCTAGTCTTCTCAGGAACCGAATTTTCCAGTAAAAGTTCTAAATCTTCCTGCGAAACTTCGGCAAAAGCGCGAAGACGCTGCCATTTTTGAAGAACACCTTCAACCACTGCACTCTAATGGCTGATAGTGTGCAGTAGCTAAGCCAATCGGATTACGGCATTTGCATTAGTATTACTAGTATATTTTTACTAAAATATTATTAGTAGAATTCTACTAGAACACTAATGCAAATGCTGTAATCTGATTGGCTGAGCCATTGCACACTATCAGCCATTAGTGTGCAGTGGCTGGAACTCGTCTACGAAATGGCGACGTTTTTTTCGTTTTGCCAAAGTTTTGGAGGAAAATTTTGATGAAAATGGATAATTAAAATTCTGGGAAGACTAAACAAAGGACATTTACGGTTTCTTGAATTAAAAAAGTTGAAATTATTGAAAAAATGATGCGTGCGCGTGCACGGCTTCAATTTTAATTGCCAACTCAATCCGGGCGATCTTTTTAAGGTCCAAAGTTTAATAATACGTCGAGAAATAATTGGAAACAGTTATTTGAATTAAACTTTAGTAAGAAATTCTACTAAAACAATTAGATTATTCGCTCTCGATTTCTATGAGGTGATAGTTGATTCGGCCTTCGGCCTCATCAACTATCACCTCATAGAAATCTCGAGCTCATAATCTAATTATTAATTAGTATCAGACAAACTGGCCAGACATTGGTCATCACCTTGAAGTCATTTCGTTACGCTAACCTTTAGCAAATTAACCTGCGCATCAGTTGTCCTTTCGTTTTTCCGCGGCGGGAAGGTACGCCTGATACAATTACTTGACTATTTGTCTGTTGCTAGTCCAGAATCTGGACTTTTTCTCTGATTGGTCAAGAAAACAAAAGATAATCAGAACTAAAGCCATGATTGGTTACCTGTGTGGCAGTGTTGATTTCCGGTCAAAGAAATGCCGCTAGCTGATGCCGTCTGATGAGGCGAGCGAAGAGAGCGAGTTTTTGTCAGCTTTAAATGCTTCTCTTGAGAGTTTTGTTCACAAAACTCTCAAAGATGAAACAAACATAGTGCTTTAATAGAATCGTATGCAATGGGAGATATATTTTGGCCGTGCAACAACGGAATTTGGCAATAGCTCTATATATCAGTTAAGTCCAAATGTGTTGCTTTCATATGGGCAGTTACAGCCAACGCCACATCAAAAAAAACACCGTTGCTTTTTGTTGGCTTCACGAAGAGGAAGATACCTTTACCAATTGACACGCTCGACGCACAAGGATAGCATTTCTTATTCTGCCTATGAAAACTTACTCATTTACGAACCGAAACAGAAGGATGCGTTTTACAAAATTAACCATATTGTGCTCGGCCGTACTGTACAGCACTTGCGTAATTCCCGGCCACGAAGCGACTATCGGTAATTCCGATTGATTCATATCTGGTAGCTCGCATTCTCGCAGACAGATATTTTAATTAGGGGGCGGCAGACGAATAGTCAAGTAATTGTATCAAGCGTTCTTCCCGCCGCTAAAAAAAAGGGAAGCCTGATCGCAGGTTATTAGCAAATCAGCAGCATAAACCCCTATAAATCATCCCAAATTTTAGTTAAGGTAGTTAGAACTCACAAACGAGCTCGGTGGATTATTGGCAAGTCAATTTTTTTTTGTTCAGTTTAAAAACAATGGAGGGAAAAATTGGTCAAACCCGGTTAAATTTCAGAAAATTTATGAAGGCTCTGGAATGCGACCCAACGAAATTTTGTTTTTAAAACGTTGCGAATCTTGACCTGCTGACTGCAGTTCGAAAATTAACAAAATGAAGCAACTTAACTCTTCCTAAGTTATTGCACTTGAAAGTCAGTGCACTTGCATTTGATTCATACTATTATTATAGCGTTTACTTGTAAAAGAATGGTAGTTTTGATCCATTAGTGCTGAAAAGTGCTGAAAACCGCTTTCGGCCACCTTAAGGTGGCTGAACACAGTTTTCGCGCGCGCTTTTGCTGATGCAATTCAGCACGTGCACAAGGATTTCAAAAAACAACAAGCCGTCAATAGAGCGATCATTTTATTTACTCAACACTCGCACTATCTGTGTTATTTTTCTCTATAATTGAAAGCAGTGTGTTGATGGCTTAAGTGTTTCATTACAAAGATACGTTAGAAAGGTAACGATGCAAAGAACCCAGCAATTTTCAGCTTTTGCTTTTTACCGAAGGAACCCAGTTAAATGCAGCGCATGCGTAGTTAGTCGAAAAAATTGCGATTGAGTGAAAAATTGATTTTCGGAGATACGCCTATTTCTCGAGAACCACTCATTAGAATTTCACGAAATTTAGAGCGAAAATACTTTAGGAAATAAGTGACTGGAGGATTCAAAAAAATTAAAATTTAACAAAGGAAATTCAAGATATGCCAGTGAACCTTCAACGAGGAATATTAAAGATCTGTTTGTTAAATTGATAATTAAATGTAGTGAAGATCTCGGAAAAAATCCGAGTCCCAGATGGGATTTGAACCCACGACCCTCCGTGATCTAGTCGGATGCTCTAACCACTGAGCTACTGGAGACTCTATGGTGAGCAAGGGTCAATTTGTGGGTCTTGACTGGAACCGCATCACGCGGCTACACAGCCAAGTAATGACTGGCACACATGAACTCACTAACAGCATCACGCTGTCACATTAAAGCATATCAAGATGCAGCCAACCAACCTCCAAAGTGAGTATATTAAAGATGAAACAACAACTACATGATAAATTAAATGTTAGGAGATCTCGGAAAAAATCCGAGTCCCAGATGGGATTTGAACCCACGACCCTCCGTGATCTAGTCGGATGCTCTAACCACTGAGCTACTGGAGACTCTATGGTGAGCAAGGGTCAATTTGTGGGTCTTGACTGGAACCGCATCACGCGGCTACACAGCCAAGTAATGACTGGCACACATGAACTCACTAACAGCATCTTGATATGCTTTAATGTGACAGCGTGATGCTGTTAGTGAGTTCATGTGTGCCAGTCATTACTTGGCTGTGTAGCCGCGTGATGCGGTTCCAGTCAAGACCCACAAATTGACCCTTGCTCACCATAGAGTCTCCAGTAGCTCAGTGGTTAGAGCATCCGACTAGATCACGGAGGGTCGTGGGTTCAAATCCCATCTGGGACTCGGATTTTTTCCGAGATCTCCTAACATTTAATTTATCATGTAGTTGTTGTTTGTTAAATTATTATTAAAATAGCGCTAACATGTGAGTATCGTTACAAGCTTGTTGCATGCAAATTATAAAGAAAATCTAATGACTAGATTTTCTGCAAATAAACAAAACCGATTTTAAACGCCTGTTTATAATTAATCATGTTGCCATGGCAACGGCACATACGACAGTTTAATTATCAAAAAGTTGAAGTTTGTGTTGTTAACTTGCTTGCTGCCATCTTTGGCGACCAAAGGATCAAGGGTTTAGAAGCAAAGGTAAATGAAATAGAGGTATCAAAAACTGTGTTCAGCCACCTTAAATCTCTCTCACAGATAAGAGAAAAGGTATTTTTAACTACAAGTGTTAGTCTCTGAAACCATTTTTAATATATCGAAGTACCTTAGTTCCCCTGGATTTTCATCTTAAACCCGATTCTCTATGTGATAGATATCATTAACACAAAGCGTGGTCGGTTCACCAAATGTAGGTATTTTAAAAGGACCAAAAGAATGTCACCGTCATCAAATTTCACGGACACTAAAGACGCACTCGGAAGACCCACGACAATACCAGATCTGTACCTTTTCGGTAATCTGCTGTGCTGACCGGCTATTACTGACGAATTAATCGAAATATCTTTTATTTTTGGAACTGTATCTAAAATAAGCACTGGATCATTTCTCCGGTAGTTGCGCGTAAGCCCGTTATTGAATTGTAACGCGAAGTCAAGATGGGTGGCATTCAGTTTTGTGATGTAAGCTTTGTAGTAGTTTTTTGGGCCATGAATATATTTTCACAATCCCCAGAACATTGAACCAACCAGGATACAATCTGAAGAAAACGGACAGGAAAATTGTGTAAGTGGTAATATAGTTACACGATGAACACACCGTCGCTGCTTGGCTCTGCTAGCCTCTATCGTTATTCCAGGCAGCCAGTACTCTAATTTTATGAAATCAGTATAGACGTAAGAGAAAGGGTCCAAATAAACATTGTTGTGCAGTGGCATCCGGCTATAACGAGCTCCAATATAAGGAAGACCCCGTTAAAAGTAACAACATTTGAAAGCGCGTTAGAATTACAGTAAAATATGTGGAAACAAACCCTGCTATAACGAACCCCGCTATAACGAAATCCCCGCTATAACGAATTGATTTTGACGGTCCCACGCTCAATTTACCCCGCTATAACGAATATTTTGTCCTGCCGCTCGCAGTCAGTAAAAACGACATGATACAAATGGTTGATAAGCCAAACACGACTCCTATTGGTCAAGATAGGGAAACTTTGACCTTCAAAGCTTTGCTTTATTTAGATGTAGCTGTTCTCGCGCAAGTCTGTAGACTGTTGTGTGTGGTGTATATCGCATTGTTCAACTTGGTTCAGCTTGGTTACCCCGCTACAACGAATATTTCTGTTGTTAACCAGACATTTCGTTATAACGGGGTCATCGCTATAACGAAGACCCCGCTATAACGAACATTTTTTTCTGTACCGTGACACTTCGTTATAGCGGGGTTCAACTGTATAATAGATCACGCTCAGTGTTCAAAACAAATAAATATTACGACACTGGTTTTGCTCTAAACACAGGCCCCAGGGGGAGTCTCTTGCTCTCAGTGTGAATTCGCCATTTAACAAGAATAACACCAAAGAAAATCGAACAACGATATTATTTACAGAAAAAGGAAAATTAACTGGATTAGGATTACAGCCGTATAATTCCGCTCTTAAGCAGATAGCGTAGTTTGGAACAGACGAGGGATACATCCGAACAGCACTGGCGATAAAGGGCTCTTTAAACTTGTACTGTACCAGAGACGAAGCGTCCAGTTGTTTCCCAGGATATCCTTCAAAAAGACAAGTATAAGGCTAAGGTGCTTCAAGTTCAAGGAAAACAAAAAAGTAAAGAGAGAAAGAAAAAAAGAGAGAAAGAAAGAGAGAAAGAAAGAGGGAAGGAAGGAAGGAAGGAAGGAAAGA
This sequence comes from Platygyra sinensis, assembly GCA_019787425.1. NCBI lineage: Eukaryota > Metazoa > Cnidaria > Anthozoa > Scleractinia > Merulinidae > Platygyra > Platygyra sinensis. Next base: position 24,418 of record JAHPZR010031006.1, read on the forward strand.
AAAAAAGAAAGAAAGGAATAGAAAGTAAAGAAATAAACGAAGGAACAAAAATGTGTTAGGATGCAACTCAATTATTCGAGACGAGCAATAGAAAGTCAATAGAAGTGTAGTGAGCTCAAGCAAACCTACGTTTAGAAGAGCAATTGTTACGTTTGCTCATAGATGGTCGTATCTAAATAACAATGCTGTAACGCCAAACAGCAGTGAAAATATAAAGAGTAGTGCAGATCTCACCTTTCTTGATCCAGACTCAGTGTAATATGCAATGTTTTTTCCAACGTTGAAACTGATTGTGTATCTTTGAACCCATTTGTTGCGGGCTGTTCCTCCCTGTGTAGCTATAGCAGTGGAATAGCTCTAGATTGGTTCACAAGTTACCTTACTAACAGAATTCAGTATGTGAAACTAGGTAATGTTGAATCTAGTTTTCTCCAGATTGTTTGTGGAGTTCCTCAGGGATCAACCCTTGGACCACTATTATTTCTTCTTTACATAAATGATATTGCTAACTCTTCAGATGTGCTTTCCTTTCGACTTTTTGCTGATGATGCTAATATCTTCTACACTACTAAAACTTCAAAAGATCTTGAGGCAGTCATGAACCCAGAACTTCAGAAAGTAATTAACTATTGCAATCTCAATAAGTTGTCTCTTAACATGAGGAAAACAAACTTTATGATAATAACATCTCCACAGAAGCCAGCTATACACAATATTAACATTTTAAACATTGAACGCAAAACTAGTATCAAATATTTAGGCATTTATTTAGATGAGCGTTTGAGCTGGAAAACTCAAGTAGCACATATACAAGGCAAACTGACTAAAAACCTTGGAGTCCTGAGCCAACTAAGGAATTACCTGAATTTAAAGATGTTAAGACAACTGTATTATGCACTTATTTACCCCTATCTCAATTATGGTGCAATGTGTTGGGGCAACAATTATCAGACTAATCTAAATAAGATATGCACTAAACAAAATAAATGCATCCGTAGTATTTTTTTTGCAAACAAACAAGAGCCTTCTTTACCATATTATCAAATCCTTGAAGTTTTAAAATTTGAAAATGTTGTTAAATTCAAAATCTGCTCACTGGCATTTAAATTATACAACAATCCATCAAGTGTTCCAGCAATCTTCCATAACTTTTTAACACCTACAACAACTGTACACTCCTATAACACCAGAAATGCCACTAAGCTTAACTTTTACCGACCACAAGTTAGAACTAACATAGGCAAATTTACTTTTAAGTATTCTGCTTCTGTCATGTGGGAAGCTGTCCCCTTGGCATTAAAAAAAGCAAATACATTTAACAAGTTTAAGAAACTTTATAAGGCCCACCTAATTTCTTGTCAATCAGCTAATATATGTTTTGTTTAATGGTAAAATGTATGTAACTAAACTTCTGTTTTTGCTTGCTGCTGTTGCTGCTGCTGTTTGTTTGTTTGTTTGTTTGTGTGTGTGTTTGTTTGTTTGTTTGTTTGTTTGTTCTTTGTTTCCTTTTGCTAAGTTTGTCGTTTTTAGATTTCTCTCTTGGTTCAACATATCTCTAAAATGCTTAATTTATATACTTTTTTTTTTCTGCACATTAGTCCTAGGCTCTACAAATATTTTCTACTATATTTCAGTTAAGCTCAGTGTCAGTTCTTTGTTTACTTAAAAGTAGATGGTGGTCAACTAGAAAGCCTTTGCTACTTTGACCACCATACACATTTTTTAACCTGTCTTGTAATTATTTTATTTAGTAATCGTCTGTTGTAATTATACTTTTCTCTCTATGTTAACTTTATGTAAATAGTGTGAAATAAATGAACCTTGAACCTTGAACCTTGTAACATTTATCGAGGTCAATTTGTAAGTAAGCTGGTGTTCTTGATGGACACCAAGCTGAGGGACCATTGAGTCGTGCAGCATTCGGTGGAGAGCGAGGGTCTGTTAAGGATGAGGGAGATCTGATCTAATTTTTATTTTCCTCTAAACCCAGAGGTCTGGCACAATCTGGAACACATGACATTTGATGATTCAAATTTAGTAGACAGGTTTCAACCAACGAGACGATTTACACAACTCATGGTATTTGAAACGGACATTTTTCAAGTAATACTTATGATAGGGGTAGTTTAAAGAGTTTGCATTTTGCATGACAGTACAAATTCACCAAACAAACGGTTTAAAGCAATAGTTGTGCACGTGCGTTATAAACCTTTGTGCATTTCTTTGCCGTCGTCTGCAAAGAATGCTTGCTTCTAGATCCTGTGTAGAAAACCGAGCTGATTTATGTTTACATCTCTCCTCTGACAAATCAATTTTTGCCCATTATTTACTAATAGATTGTTGAGGATGTGTTCAGGAATGCTGATAGTCATTATATTATTTTCATAAGCTGCTTCGCTCGTTCGCTTCAGGCTCACTCGCTACGGCAGCAAAAGTCTTGAAAGTAGTTTGTCGAGTTCATTCGCAGTCATAGTTTCTGGTTCTCTTGTTTCGTCAATTGTGGACAAAACCGCTTCAGAGCTCTCATGTTAGACTTCGTTTTCTTGACTGTATTGCTTGACTTTTGGGCCGAAATAAAATCTTCGAGTTCTTGACTGTAACTGTTACCTTCGCGTTCAGCTATACGGTTACCATCTTGGTTACTCATCTCGCTCGTACTCGCTGTTTCCACCGCTGGAGCTGGTTCACTATCATTCGTCGTGCTTTTGAAAATTTCTAATTCAAGGCTGAAACAGGGTTTATCAAAGTCAGCCATGCATTTGGGAGTTTTACGACGAAATTTTCGAAAGATTTTGTCCTCGTCGGCCATATTTCAAGTTCAAAGGGACACAAGTGCGGGATCATTCGGGACAATGCCCGGTCCAATATTTAGAGAATATTGGGCCGGCAATAGAGCATTTTGATTGGTTGATTTTAGTTATTGGCCATCTGACTGCCTGTGTCGTGTAATAAGAAATAATACCGGTTTAGTTCTTACATCGCTACATCAGTGAACTGATGTTAAGGAAGAATGGTGGTATAAAGCTTCCCCTTGTTGTAAATTAAAGTGGCTTATCGTGAACAATTTGTGACACTCCACAAAAGTCTGTTCGCGTGACGTCATAAAAATTTTGAAAACGAGTCGCGGCCATCTTGGAAGAGTGTTATTTACAACATGGCGGCCACAGAGTCGTAAGAGATTAATTCTTCCAAGCATATTCTGTCTGCATAAGGCGAGTCACTGGAAAATAACACAAAGAGGAGATAGATATCTGTTATTTGCATGGATGCGTTCAACATTCCACAGCCGAAATATACTCCGGAATGCCCTATGTATGATTCTTGTCTTATCTCGTGCTTGAAACTAGTTTCTATACGAAAGAACAATTCAATTATTTTATGAGTTTATTTGCATACAATCACATGGACTCGGGGTTTATTACGCGTGTTCATGGACAAATCATTAGAGACAAATACGTCGTTCTTGCAAGAGTAAGGCATCCTCAATGGGTAAATGATCCTCGCGCACAGTCAAATCAAGCCGTTGTGACTTTACTCTCTCGAGCGCGAGATACATCTGATCAGTGACTGACAAGTAAGGTATCGGCAAATAATTTTCAGTTTAGCACAGTAGCCACCAAACATGACTGCAAACATGAAGAATCAACTATTGTAGAATACGAGAAAACAAGAGTCATGTAAACTTTGTTGATACTAATTGTGGCCATTCTCAGCTTGCACGCTACTCCTGATTTCCTTGGCAAGTTTGATTGTTGTGTACAGGTGATGGAGAAGTGAAGTACACATATTGCATTGATTTTGACAACTATGTGCGAAAGAAGTCTTTTGGAAAAAATGGTTGTGTGTTCAGTTTGAAAAAATAATCATGATCATTTTATCAGGCGGCCCAGTAACATATCCACACTACCGACAGAGACTAATAAGATTTCGTTTAGGTTGCTCTAAAGGTTAAATTAATTTATATTAAAGCCTTTGCCACGACCTCATCAATGATTACTTTAAAGAGCATGTAAGATGTCGGGCTTCAGGTGCAGAGAAAGTCAGGAAAATCAATGCCGTCTCCGTTCAGCAACAATAAAATGAATCAGATTGTGGAATATATGTCATAGCTTATGCTGCAAGCCTTACATTCATAAATAACCCCAATATTACATTCCAAAAACTAATGTGCCCTGATCTAATAAAATGTTTAAAGTCTGGTAAAATGTGGAATGATTTCTACTGTTATTCTCCCATAGAAACCTTGTAATCAAAATTAGTGTCGCGTTGGTGCATGCAGTTTCACTAAAAATGTTTCTGCTATCTGAAGTGTAACACATGAAACCATGTCAGGAGCAAAATGGGCTAATGCATATGGGTGAAAAGGTGGTCGTATGGAACAATAAAATCTTGTTACTTTAAGACGTCCGCGCGAAAATGTTCTAACAATATTTTTTTTTCTGAAAATTTTACCATATAAAGATAATGAGCTAGTGATGTCAGAAATGTAAATGGAGGATCACCAACTTCGTTTTGGAGAAAACATGCCCGGAAGAACACCTAAATCTGAGTAAATCGGGCTTCGTTAGCGAAGAAGGCCACAGTGGCTGCAATTCACAAAATATTGCAATTAGAGTTTTGAAGGGAAATGTTCTCTGCCAAATATGGTTTAAATGGACCTATTAAGCGAATGTACTCAACAGCTGAGGTTCCTCAAAGAACAAGTTCCCATTTAGCGATCATAGTTTCACGCGCCTTGCAGCCGCAAGATGGCAGGATTCCATGTCTAGTGGACAGAAATTTACCTTCCCGCATTGTTGTTTTTGTTCATTTTTGGACAATGTGGAGATAATTGTAAATGAAATCTGTTTCTGAAAAGAAAATTGGGGGTCATCGAACGTCCAAGATCGTTAATTTCAAGCAAAGCTATAGCAATGGCCACCTGCCCTCAACCTCGTTCCCAGGGCCTCTTCTCTGGGAACGAGGTTGCACCTGCCCTGTCATTGTTTATTTTAGTGCTTAGCGTGCGCACTTGATGCATGACCTGGCATTTAAATTTGCGCGCGCAGTGAGCATGCGTAGAAACAATTCGCGTAAACGTCCCTGAAGGCATTTTTCCAGGTTTTTGTTAGACTGCAACGTGGCACTTTATTGTTATGCAGTGAGCTTCAACACTTTCAAAACAGCTGTTATTTTACGAAGATTTATAATGAACCACTGACACTAATTTCAATAAAACTGATTGTGATTTAGCTAAAATTGTAACTAAAAATTCTGAGGAATTATCAAATCATCATCGTTCAAATGACGAAAAAGTAACCTGTTACCATGAAAAACGCGTATTAGTTTGTGACAATTCTTATTCCCTGAAGTATAAGGTAATTGTGACAGATATTTTCCCTATAAATATCTCGTAAACTTAAAAGAAAAATTAAAAAAGATCCAAATCCCATTTGATCGTATTTCCAGCTAAAGACACATTTTTTAATCCCTGTTACGAAAAATTGTGACGTGACTTGCGTCACTTGGAACATTCGAGTATATGCTAATTTGATCTAGAAGTTTCGTGCATATTTAATTAGCCTTGTCAGGGTGACTAAGCAATTTATTTTAGTCGTTTACGTCTGCTGCTGTAAATAATTTCTTATTGTAATGTTACTTTACTTAGTATAGCCGGAAAGTTCTAGAATCTTTCGCCGTAAAGTATATAAGAGAATCGGTGTAGTGTTTAGATGGTTTTTATCCCAGGAGTGTTTGAGGAGTTTTACAATAGCGTTTACTGAAGTGTGACGAAGGTCGCGTGTAATCGACAGAGGTCGTGTTTGTGAAGTGTAACAGAGAGGTTACGTGGATATCTGGCAAGAGGCCGTGTGTTAATACAAGACTGACCGAAGTTCAAGTGTAACTGACAAGCCTAGGCTGTGCTTGTTGAAGTCTTGTGTGGAATTAATGCCTTCGTGTGGATTAAATAACCTAGTTGTTGTTTCCGAGATCCCTGTGTTCTGATTAGACTACAAACTATACCTACCACTAAAAACATCGAACCTGCAACAATCCCACACGATGGTGCGATAGCACTTGAGTCAGTTTGTGTGGCAACATTTGGCACGAAGATATTAATTTCATCCTCCTCTTCGCGGCCTTGTAAAATTTTATAGCGCAATGCAAAAAAGTGTTGTTGCCTTCTGCTCTTCTCCTCCTTCAGTACTGATAACAATATCTTTGATTCGCTCTCCCATTTCAGCAATCTTCAACAACTTTGTGTTCATCGTCTGCAGTTCTTTCCACTCTCTTTCATATTTCCTTCCCACTGTTATGCTTGATCAGAGCTCTTTGTTGTTGTTGTTTCTCCGTTGTGTCAGAGTTCTTGATTAATTGTCGTGCTAGGAACCCAATCTGGATTTAAAAATCTATCCTAGAAGTAAGTGGCTTTCACCGAAATGAAAATAAACATCGCAAACACGATCAGTTCTGTAATCTGATTTTCTGTCAAAACTCCACTAATCACCCCTATCCAGTTAGTTCGTGGAAAAAATTCACTCTGTTCACCTTGATTTATAATCACTTTAGGCACTCGGCAAAAACTGACGCTTGGGCGTCTCTTTCAATCGTTAGAACAGCCAAGAATGAAACAAAACGAAGCCATCGCGTGTTGTTGCAGGACAGTCTTCACTCCTCCAAGATGGCGGCGCTTACTTGGGGGGGGGGGGGGGGGGGGGCGCTGCTTTCGGGAGGTCAGTTTAAAGAACAACAATAATTATTAGCTTTATTTTCTTAACCATAAATACGTATAGTGACGAAAACGCTTTTTTAAACTAAAAGAGATTATGCTTACCCGTTTATCCTAATTTCTCAGAAGATAATTCCTCAATTTGAACTCTCAGTACGATTGGCAAAAGTTCGCTGATTTCAAAAGATTTCGAAATGTGGGTGATATACTTTCTCTCCCCGAGAATACAGTAAAGTGTTATATTTGAATACTATTCCCGAATTGGCTAAATGCTGATCAGTGTATCTTGACTTGCGCCAATAGATCAATAAAACTCAAGCGCATCAGTCACCGGTCGCATAAACTGAATTGTCGTCTGAAAGATGTGG
>JAHPZR010031007.1:0-12314 GCA_019787425.1 Platygyra sinensis
TTTAGGCTGCCTTTTCAAAGAATGGTATGGCACTTTACCGATTGAGAGGGGGGAAATAGAATCTTACTGCGACAGTCGCGAACCTGACATGCATGTAAGTCTCAACGTTTTCTCTTACTTTCTTTTTAAATGGAAGAAAGGAGAGGAAAGCAGAGTTTCCTGCTTTTGGAAGATGTGTTCTTACAAGGCATTCGCTCTAAGCGGAGGAAAGAGAGTCTTCTCCAATATACCCTTGGTGACCAATAAAATGAAAATACTTCTTGCTTTTTTCGTTCTATATTTTGTACAGTTAAATTACACAGTTGGAAACTGCTTCCATAAGAGTAAACAATAATCCTACAATAGGGTAGTAAAAATAATTTCCCTCGGTCTTTCAAATTACGTTGCTAACACGTTTTAGTGGCCCGCATCGTTTTTCAACAGCCTTAAGTGCCCACTGGCGCGATGAGAAGAGGTGATGATGATGATGATGATGATGATGATGATGATAATGACGATGATAATGATGATGATATAGGTTTCCAGCATTTTTAAAGCACTTCTTCTCAGAAGCCCATAACCTGCTCTTGTTTTATAAAGAATGCAAGTACTATTCTTCAGTTGATTGTATTATTATAGTATAAGACAAACTGGTCAGACATTGGTCAGGCAACACGTTTTAGCCGTTGTGTGACAAAAACGTTTAGCAGATCAGAAGCATAACCCCTATAAATCATCCCGGATTAGTTAAAGTAATTAGAACTCACAAACGATTCTGGTGAGTTATTAGCAAGTCAGTTTTTTGTCAAGTTTAAAAACAATTGGGGAAAATTACTGAAACCCACTTTAAATTTCCGAGAATTTATGAAAGCTCTGAATGCGCTCCAACGAAATTTTGTCTTTAAAACGTTGCGATAAGTTGAATTTTGACCTACTGACTGCAATTGGAAAATGGGCCAACTAAACTTATTGTTATTATTCTTTAGCAATTATTGAATGAGGCCGAGTAGGATATGACGAATTCTGCAGATCAAGGAGGTGTTATCCACAGAGGCCGAAGGCCGAGGTGGATAACACCCTCCGAGATCTGCAGAATTCTTCATATCCTGCGAAAGCCGAATTCGATAATTGCTTTATTATTCATTCAAAATATTTCCCCGTTCTTAAAGGAGTTTCGCCATTTCGCTCTTTGTTTTTCTACTCACCAAAAATAACACAATCTCGTCCCCAGGTTTTCTCGGTCAACGGTTCAATAATCTGCAGCGGGCTGCACTTTTGACGTCATCAGTTCAATAATTTTCAGCGGGCTGCACTTTTGACGTCATTGATTCAAGATGACGAAGATTCTTTCCAAATTTGCTGAACAGCAACTGGCTATGGTGAATTAAGCGGAGGTTTTAACCAATCAGAAACGGGGAAATATTTTGAATGAATAATAATATTAGTTATTGCACTTGTATTTGATTCGTACTATAATTATAGCGTTACCTGTAAAATAATGGTAGTACTGATCCATCAAAGTAGAAGTGCTGAAAAATTGCGGAAAACTGCTTTCTGCCATCTTAAATCTCTCTCAAAGATAACGACGAAGATATTTTAAACTACAAGTGTTATTCTCTGAAACTATTTTTAACATATCAAAGTACTTTAGTTCCCCTGGATTTTCATCTTAAACCCGATTTCTCTATGTGTTAGATGTCATTAACACAAAAGCGTGGTCGGTTCACTAAGCGAAGGTGTTCTAAATTGACTGAGGCAGTTTTATCGTCATCAAATTTCACGGACACCAAAGACGCACTCGGAAAACTAACGACAACACCAGATCTGTACCTATCCGGTAAATGGCTGTGCTGACGAGCTATTACTGTCGAATTGATTGAGATATCCTTCATTTCTGGAACATTATCTAAAATAAGAACTGAATCATTTCTCCGATAGCTGCGCGTAAGTCTGTTATCATATTGTAACACGAAGCCAAGGTGTGTGGCAGTCAGCTTTGTGATGTAAGATTTGTAGTAGTTATCTGCGTCCTTATTATGCCTCCAAAATCCCCAGAACATTGAGCCAACCAGGATACAATCTGAAGAAAACGGACAGGAAAATTGTGTAAGTGGTAAAACAGTTACACGATGAAGACATCGTGGCTGCCTGGCTCCGCTAGCCTCTATCGTTATTCCTGGCAGCCACTACTCTAATTTTATTAAATCAGTATAGACATAAGACTGGAGGTAGGGTACAAATAAACATTGTTGTATAATAGATCACGCTCAGTGTTCAAACTACTAAATATTACGACACTGGTTTTGCTCTAGTCCAGTCCCTGAACTCTCCTTTCTTCCCACCCTTTATATAGGGGCTGAATCCGGGCGGGCGAAAGAAGAGTCCAGGATAACTTGCATGCGCATGCTCAGAACGCCGCCATTTTTTTCCTCCAAATCGAGGTAAAAACCATATTTGGAAGTACTAACCAGATTTGGCTTGTGGCGCGATTTTCTGAATAATGATACACAAGCAACAAATCAGTGGAATTCACCAGTGCCACGTTAAACCACATTCAATTAGTTTTTTGTACCACAATATCAAAGAGAACGAAAGAAATCTTTGCCAAGATCTGTTGACAATTGAAAACACCGACTCGCACTTGAAAGTGCACGCGCCGCATTATGCAAATGAGCTACTTGTACGCGTCAGACTTTCCTTTCAAAAACTTTTGCTAACTCGCTCAACATACAGAAACAATGAGTAACACCGCTTTCTCGTAGTCGATAAGAGTACAGACCGCGATAAACCATATTTCGATTTTTAGGTTTTTATGTTTATTTACGACAGTATCGACATCAAAGAATTTTTTTTTGAGAACGCGAGCTAAAAAAGGCATTGCGCGACACACTGCGCGAGCGGCGTGGTTGGGCCCTAGTGATTTTTGATTGGCTCGTTCACAGGGAGCACACAATTTTGCTGAGTAGGGAGAGAGTAGATAAAGGAATGAAAAGAATGAACAGTTTACCTTTGTCTCCCCTTGTCATCTCTTTTATCTTACGCGATTTTACTAGTACTGGTAAAGCCGCTGCTTACAAATCCTGCGTAATACTGAAACGGTAAACTCGCACCTAGGCCTTTCCGCGCTCAGCCAAAATTTTTTTGGTTTGTATAAAATTTGACAAGGGAGGCACCTCTTTGCCAAAACATTTTGAACGCACTGCGAATATTCGCTCGAATCTCTAAATTTCGTTGCTTTCACGGAACCAAACAAACACAAATGAGGTCGGAAGGTTTTTCTACAACTTGGCCGAATTTGTTTTCAAATACTTTTGCAACAGTCGGAGAATTTTGGCGAGTTTTGCGAAGTTTTGTCTCAATTCGCTTTTCGCAACATGATCGTACCGTTACCCAAATCCCAAACACGTCATCCAGCGCGGATGAGCGGCTGAGCGCGGAAAGGCCTAGGTACGAGTTTACCGCTTCAGTGTTACGCAGGATTTGTAAGCAGCGGCTTTCTTAGTAAAATCGCGTAAGATAAAAGGGATGACAAGGAGAGTTCAGGGACTGGACTAGTTTTGCTCTAAAAACAGGCCCCAGGCTGAGTCTCTCGCTCTGTGTGTAAATTCGCCATTTAACAAGAATAACACCAAAGAAAGTCAATGCAACGATATTATTTACAGAAAAGAAAAGCAAATTACCTGGATTAGGATCACAGCCGTATAATTCCGCTCTTAAGCAGATAGGGTAATTTGGAGATGACGAGGGATGAATCCGTACAACGTTGGTAATAAAAGGCTCTTTAAACTTGTATTTAACCAGAGACGAAGCGTCCTTGTTTCCCGGGATATTCTTAAAAACAAGACACGTATAAGGCTAAGGTTCTTCAAGTTCAAGGAAATAGAAAGAAAAACAGAAAGAAAAAAAAGAAAAAAAGGAAGTAAAAAAGAAAGAATGAAAGACAGATAAACAGACAGACAGACAGACAGACAGACCGAAAGAGACACGGAGATAAAAAACAAACAAATAAACAAAGTACAGAAAGTCAATACAAGTGCAGTGAGCTCAAGCAAACCTGTGTTTAGGAGAGCAATTGTTACATTTGCTCATAGATGGTCATATCTATTCGTGGTTTTCACGTCACGCAAGTGCTAAATTATCACGCAAGTGAAAAATAAAATCGCTTACCATTCAATAAATTGAGTAAAAAAATTGACAGATCGTAGAAGAGTAATGAATAAACAACGTGCCAAAGTTTCGGGATGTGCGATATTTCGAACTCGAGTTATTCGGCAAAAGGTATCACTGAAAATTATAGTGTTTAGTATACATACATACATACATACATACATACATACATACATACATACATACATACATACATACATACATACATACATACATACATACATACATACATACATACATACATACATACATACATACATACATACATACATACATACATACATACATACATACATACATACATAAACTTTATTTTATCTCGAATTTAAGAGTAGCTTTTGTAACTAATTTCTCCGAGAGAAAATTAACAAATAGCAAAATATGACAACAAAAAATACACAATAACAATATAAAATACAATTCTGTACAATCTTTACAATTAAAAGCTATGAGAAACGCCATGTTGGAGCCCGTCTGAGGGACTCTAACATGGCGGCCGGAAACCAGTGAAAACATCTGGAGTTTACTTTGGCTCTCTCAAGACGTTTATTCTCTCTGTTAAACTTGAAAACATTCGCCTAGGCACTTCTCTCAACATATTGGTTACTCAGAACTCGAAAACACAAGGCGAATCGATATTTTCATGCATGTAACATGTTAAAAAGGAACAATGCCGATGTCACGCATTGCGAAAAAACCGTGTTCTATTTTCAAAACAAAGCGGTCTACCGAGCTGAAGACAGGCCAACAGATATATGTTTAAAAATGACTTTTACCTGATAAAGTTAAAAAGTAAAAAAATTAATTTTGGTTTTTCTCTGACGTCATGTGAAAACCAAGAATAAGACCACTAGATAAAGAATACTGTTGTGACCATATCTTACCTTTCTTGATCCAGACTCAGTGTAATAGAAAATGTTCTCTCCAGCGTTGAAACTGATTGTGTATCTTTGAACCCATTTGTTACGGGCTTTTCCTCCCTGTGTAGCTATAGCAGTGATCTTGTAAGATTTATCGAGGTCAATTTGTAAGTAAGCTGATGTTCTTGATGGACACCAAGCGGAGGGACCATTGAGTCGTGCAGCATTCGGTGGATAATTAGGGTCTGTAGCGGATGCGAGTGATCTGATCGTTATAGCCTTATTTTTATTCTCTTCTAAACCAAGAGGCCTTGCACAATCTGGAACGCAACATTTCATAATTCAATCCACATTTTCATTAAACTAGCAGTTGTTGAATCATTCTTAGCTTCCTGTGTTAATCAGCTGAACCCGCAATGGTCGTCCATTTCAAACTTTGGGTTTGAATTTTGGGTAGACAGTAACTTCAATTTCCTTTTATGGTTATTCCAATTGCCCGTATTTCTGAGGCTCTAAGATGTCAGTCCAGGGACCCGTTTCTCGAAAGCCCGGAAACTTTTCGGGCCCGCAAAGCCATAGCTAAATCTCGAACCTTACGATTACAGAGCTGCTTTATTCACATATTCTTAATATAAACAGTGGTTCTCTTCATACAAGAAGTTACAGATGAACTAAAAATGGCTTTACGGGTCGGAAAAGTTTCCGGGACTTTTGAGTAACGGGCCCAAGGGGTGGGGATTTCAGATGCAGTGAAAGCTGAGTTTTACGATGGCTAAGTTACATTATCAACCCATTTGATCAAACCAAATTACCTACTAACGTGTAGTTTGCGTTCATGTAGGCATGGAAAATAACGTTATGGGACAACACACACTTTTTAAAAGCACACAGAATCTTCTGTCATTTTCAGTTTAAATTATAAAGTACAGAGTTTAATATATAGTGTGCGCAAAATGCTTATTTACTATAAGAACAAAAGGAAACATGACAATGTCAAATATTACAAAGAAAGTTTGAAATTAACATGATAAAATTGATGATTTAGTGTAGGTTTTTTCCACTGAATGTGAATGACTTCTTTTATCTTAAGCTGGAAGGAGGTAGAGGTGTGATCTAGGATACTAGAAACAGTCATTAAGGAACGAAGTGTGGCATTGATAGAAATTTTGTAAGTGTTAAAAAAACGCGCGAGACCCTATCACTGAACATGTGCTCACGTACTCCGGGAAATGTTCGGCCCCAGAGGGTATGTTTTTGTAGCCGTTTTCGTCACAAATACGGTATCGATTTTAACTGATTTTGGCCATTTTGGTCATAAAGAGGGTAGGGTTTGATTTTGTGCTCTACCTCGCTATGGGTAAGATTTTAAGAGGAAGCCCTTTTTTCATCGTCATCGAAAAGAAAATTAACCCTTAGCAAATTGTGCTAACGGTACTTTAACCTTGGTCTGAACTAGGGAACAAATTATAACGCAGGTCTGAAACAGGATTTTGATGTAATCGCCAGGTCATAAACAGGAAAAAGAATATCGCAGTAGTTGGTTATAAATATGGTAATGTTTGAGGAAAGCGGGCCACTCATCCCCAACCAATTTTCTGTAAAACGTCTATTCTATTACTGTAGAAAGTTAACCTGTTTTCTTTTTTTTAGCTATAAATCCTCCGGTTAAATCACACGTCTTGCAGTTGTTTTTCATGTACATTTGTCTCCACGGATCCTACAGACCGTAAACCATGGTCGGGCAATTATGGCTGCTCCTGTTAGAGGTCAGATGAATTATCCCCAAAACAAAACTAATGTCCCAACGACTGACTGTCCAAGCGAATGATTTTCCCCCAACTACCTGCCAAAACTCTCTGTAGCTACACTGCCACTTATTAAAAATGTGGCTATACTCACTAGAGCAAGTGGGTCTTGAATCGGACCATTTCCCATCTTGGCAGAATATCACACGACTCCCAATTAACTGTAGAGGAGGATTGCATCTAAAGGTTATAGTTGCTCTGCTTCGATAGTCATCGCCATCTTTTAACCCTTTGTCCGGTGTGCCAGGATCATTGCATGGAGCTGTTAAAGTGAAGTTATGCCAAAGTATACATAACGTTAGAACGATTTCAGTTTAATTTGGATTGCAAATTAGCTTTTCCCTTTCATGTGATGAAAGAGTATTTATTTTAATACGTTTCAAATACGATGCCAATTAATGCGAAGGTTGATGCGCCAGGTTAAGAACACGCCTAAAAAAGTAGATCACTGAAAGAGCTATTGGAATCCACAGAGAAAAATGGGTGTAGCCACGCCTTTTTTCGAGATAATTAGCCTTGAATCTCACCAAAAAAAATGCTGAAAAAAGAAAAAGGGTATTTCTCCACAGATTTTCTCAGATTTCGCCTTTACATACAGAAAAGACAACACATTTATCACAATTTTAAAACTACATGGTAAATGCTCACATAAAAACCATTTTTCATGTTTTAATAACAAAATTGTTGTAACAGCTTATTTAGCGTTTTTGACAGCCTTCCTCTAAATCAGCTAAAATACAGTCAAAATAACTTTTTGCTCACAACGGGAAACTAATCACGTGTGGACAGGTTTACCACTTCCATTTCATAACATAAAATGTAAGGGTAACCACGCGTTCTTCTTTTTTCAATTTTTCATCTTTTATGACAACTATTACGGTGCCCGTTACATTTTGTTCGTATTTTTGGCTTGTTTTGCGCGCGCACTACGCCATCTGTAGGTATATGTTTACTGTTAGATTTCAGTATAATTTTCGACAGATAATAGCTAGCTAGGTTTTCAGCTGGATGACGTTAACACTTAGTACTTAGCGATATGCTACTATTTTGGTGCTCCAGGCTAAAGGCTTAACATGCTTATGGGAGATTAAAAACAAAACAGAATTTCAAGTTTTAGCTCTAAAAAGTGGTTGCGGTCGCTTATGAGAGATGGTTGCTTACAAGAGGTTCCAAACATGGTGATTTGACTTAGAAACGCTTGGTATTTAGGAAAACTGGTCGCTGAGGAGAGGTGGTCGCAACCAGTATTCGAAGTTCGAATATATTTTAACTCCTTCCTGGATGGGTGCTAGTCCATGGTAAGGCTTCCCCAGCATTAAATTCACACTACCCTTTTGTACACCTTGGTGGAGATAAGTCAGAGTTAGCTGCCTTATCAAAGAATGTAATAACTAAAAAAAAAAAAAAAAAGAAAAGAAAAGAAAAAAAGCAGCCAGGGCTTGAACCCGGGCCGATCGATCCGGAGTCCAGCACGCTAATCAGAACGTCATACCTACTCCCACGTTTTTCCTGGCTTCTAAATAAAGCGTTAGTAACATGATAAGACATCAAAGTCACTGCAACCCTGTTATTTTCAAAATATATGTTTAAATACTACTTACTACCGAGTAACATACTGGACGTGGGCTAACATACAGATTAACCGTTTACGAAGCCAGTATGGTTTTAAAACGCATCTAGTAAGCGTTCGGGTGGTTTGCACATGCATCTACACATCAGATACAGATACTTAACACACATGTTTTGTGCATGAATACGTTAGGCACCTTCACAAGACGGCAGGTGATGGCTCCACTCTCCCTCGTTGCATGTAATCTTTGATGCCCCGACAAGGTCAAATGATCCGTCTTTGCATATAAATTGTACACTACCACCATGGGAATGGTTCATACCAATCTTCCACCCATTTCGAGGATTTCCAGGATCTTGACAACGTTCTTATGATAAATAAGGAAAATAAGTAATCAAGAATGTTTCACGGATAATAAAGAAATTACTAATTTTTGTTATATATCATTATTTTATTATATACACATTACTTAGATTTTCTCACAGTTTTCTTCATAAGAAAAACTACTTCAAAAATTCTGATAGCCAATTACAGCAGCCAAAATGGCTTTCTCACAGGTGCATAAATCGCCTCGTACAATCAGGAGAGACTTGTCAAAACACAGCACTGATTTCATTCAACAAGTTTAAATTCCTTGCGTGCAAACCTCCGTAGCGAGAAGATTTACTTTCGTACCAAAAGTACAAAAATACTTGTTGCTGCGAAGCCACCAGGCTTCGCAGCAGACTAATTTCGGTCGCATTCGTTAGCAGCCTGGGTTGCGTGCCTCAAAAGCCAGGCTCATTTGAGATGTATATCACCGCATTTTGCCTCGACTTCAAGTAATCGAAATCGAGGTTTGGAAGAACTGCGACCATCAAAGTATAAAACATAGAAAAAGCGTGTTTTAGTGTTTTGCGCCCGTAAAATCTATATTTTAAAGCAAATGAAGAAGCCTAGCCGTGTATTACACTGTGATAAAACACTCCGGTCATTTGAGAACACTCGAGAAATGTAGAAAACACTCGCCTGCGGCTCGTGTTTTCTACATTTCCCTCGTGTTCTCAAATGACCATCGTGTTTTATCATAGTGTAATACACGGCTTAGGCTTCTTTATTTGTTAAATATATACTTTTTTTTTTTTTTTGCAAAAATGTTATTTTACCGCATGATTCGGTACTGATTTCCTTATAGTTTTGGAAATATCGAAAGATATAAACGCATGTGAAACTTCTCCTAAGTTTAGTGGCGAAAATTCCGGACATTTGCGAATGTAAATGTTGCGAATATTTACACGCGAGATCAAAGACACTCGTCATTTGCATGCTACTTAATTCTGCGTACGTTTTCTCTAAACTGATTCTCAAGCTTTCCGAAGAATTTGAAAGTATGCTTTCCACTTAAACTGTTTACTCGTTACAAAACTTTTGCGGCTCAAAATGGCGGATTTGGTGGGTTTTGGGTTGACTCTTACTACGGCCTCTTACTACACGTTATGAGAAGGAGTCAAGGATGGAATGCTCATTTTCCGGACTCCTCTAGCGCCAAGCAGATTCTCACCCAGAAATTTGAATCGCCCGGCTTCCAAATCGAACACAAGATAAACTGAAAGGTTGATGGTTCTTCTCGTGGCATTCAATTGAAGATTCATTTAAAATCCAAGTGCTTACCGCCAAATAATTTTCGAGAAATGTAGCTTTCGGAGCGACCAGCATCCGCGGCCGGGATTTCGAGAGCCAAGGAGCAACAGTCACGCTGTTTGCTCCAACCTGATTGGATGCATTCTTTAGCATTATCCAATCAGCGTGGAGTAACAGCGTGACTGCGGATGAGCTTTCAGAATGTCACAAACAGTACCTGGCGTAGTCAATCGAACAAAACCGAACCAAAAACCAATCGAACCCAATCGTTCCACTGGAGTTCGATTGGTTCGGCAATCGAACATAATCGAACTGGAACTTTTTTGTGAGTTCGATTAAGTTCGATTACCGAACCCAATCGAACTCAATCGACGCGATTGGTTCGATTTTGTTCGGTAGAAAAACAAAATGGCATACAAAATTGACAAGCGGCCATGGCACAGTCTCCAGTTCACGTTGTAAATGACCAAGCTGGCCGCGGTCATCGTCAGTTACCCTCGGAGCCGGACCCCTATATCCTCTTCTGCTTGACAACAAATTTATCCCCGACACGGACGGCGAAAGAGCACTCGTGGTAGCCCTTTACCACCGCTTCCAGAATAGTAAGTTTCACCTCTGCCCTGTCCGACATCTTACCTGTCGTACTCGTGTTTGAAATAGAAGCCAATAAATAACTTATTTGACCGCAACGCTTTGTTTCAGACCAGATGAAACTGTTTCGTGTTTCTGATTGTTGAGGTGTTCGATTATGTTCGATTGAGTTCGACTATGTTCGATTAACGTTCGATTGCGTTCGATTGGCAAAATTTTTTTGTGAGTTCGATTAAGTTCGATTACCAAACCCAATCGAACCCAATCGAGCGATTGGGTTCGATTACCGAACGTTCGATTGACTACGTCGGGACAGTATTAACAAGTCGTTCGAACGGTAAGTTACCGTAAAACGATTTTCAAGGAGCATTTTAAACATCTAACAAGCAGTTTCGTCAGTTTAAAGGAGGAGCATTTCAGTGAACATCAATTGAAAACAGATACAAAATATCTTATTGTCATAAATTAATCGTGACCTCATGCGGCTGCGGTCAACTGTGAATACTCGATGAACGGTTTTCGCATGAGTAAACAGTTTATTGTGTCGACCTCAGTACGTTCATTTTAAAACAGAAGCCTTTAATGCCAAAATACTCCAATATATAGTAGCTCCTGTTGACTATCGAACAAACTTAAAAGTCTGATGTAAACAATGGTTGAGAGAGCCGGTCTTGACAACTTTCACCTTACGAACACGGCAACAGAGATCGAAAGCGAATGATTCAAACACGGAATGATAATGGTATTCCTTCTAGTCATATAATGCAGTTATCAGGACACAAGAATGTGCAGAGTATTAACAACTGAAGTCATGTTTCACAAGAACAACAGAAAAGTATTTCAAGAATACTGAGTGGCTCGACTTCAATGGTTCAAACTGAAACATACTCTCTTGTCTTGTCAAGTCTAGCGCAGACAGGAGCAGAGCTATTCAAGGGTCCTGTGATTTATAGAGGAAATTTCACCATCACTATCAATTCGTCCTTGTCTCATGTTAACAGAAGCATGGCACTTCAGACGACGACAGTCCACCTTTGACATAGAAAGAGTCAGCTTCGTTGAAAAGCTAAGTGTGCATTTTTGTCGAGCTTTTCCTCTTTATTCAGTATATTTCTTGTTAAATGAATACTTACGAAAAACAAGAAATTCGTTCTTATGATGAAATTGTCATGCTCTAGGCTTAGTCAATTCAGTTCAGCGTTTTATTTTATTATATGAAACCTTGATTTAACTTGCAAGGCACCTTTTTTGTAAGTTATTTAGAAAGATTTCAAAACTACATAGATACTTGTAAAGGCCGGATTTAATAGATCACCTTAAATTTTAAGAAAATCTCAGTGTATATATAATAAACGAACTTCAACATGGAAGTGTTTTTAAATATTATACGTCAGCAATTTCCAGGAAGAAATCTAGATTTTTTTTATAACAAGAAAACAATGAGGTACGCAGTGGTACGTAGTGGTGCAAAGAAACTTCCCACCAGCACTGATAAAAACTAATTCATATCGTTCTCTATCTCAACAGGGTACACATATGTAGCTGGAATGGCTTGGTGTACTTACTTTTACACACCGGTATTCCGCCGTTCCATCTTCCTTTTTTACAAGTCAACGAGGCTGGACCAAGTAAATCGTAACCCAGGTTGCACTGAAATCTAATTAAAGAGTTGTAGCTGTAATCGTTCCCGATGACGTTTCCGTTGTCCAATGATCCTGGATC
>JAHPZR010031008.1:0-5000 GCA_019787425.1 Platygyra sinensis
TGTAAAACAATATGAATTATATCCGGTGGCAAATAAACTATAAAATCATGTTTCTTTTTGTTCTTCAGTTATTACTGTAGCAAAATCTGACCTGCCCACCCTGAGAGAAAGATTGAGGGAGATTTCCAGGCCATCTTGGCTGTTCTTCATTCAGTCCAGTGAAAGACGACTTTTCTCTTTGTAAAACAATCCTTTCAATGTCTACATGTGCATGTACATGTAACACTTGATTGTGTAAATATTATTTCACAAACTGGGCTAAAATATCTTCATAGGTTCAAGGGCACCCTTGGACTTCAGGGGACAGTGACCTTCTAGCCCCAAAAAATTACAATGCCCAAATGCATGTGTTGTAATTGGGATGCAAACACCAGGGAGGGGGCCCTCCCAAAAAATTTGGGTGGTGGGTGTGTGGCCTGATTCCTTAAACCTATAGCCTATTAATGACCAAAATCTGTGATTTTCAATCCTTGCTCTATTTATGACCTCACCAAAAATTTGATATCCTAGTATGACCCTTGCATAATTTATGAAGGGCTTTGGTTGATGGTCTTATTGATAATGATGAAAAAGTAGCTTCTTCTAAAAATCTTACCTAGCTAAGACGTGCAAAAACCATGAAATTGTCCTGTTTATGACTAAATGGCTTTAAACCATACCCTTTGGGGCTGCACATACCTATACAGCTCATATGTTAAAAGGAGTGTACCTACAGGTCCCCCTCCCCTTCCAGATGAAAACAAAAACCTGGAAGGAAAGGAAAGACTGACGTCCTGACTGACTACTGTGGCGTCTTTGGTGACCAATGATACTTGAATTAGCAGCAGAAACAAAATGGTACACTGACGAAACCACTTAACGGCCACGGACTTGTGGCCGGGCTTTAAATCACAAGATTCATGAAAAGTAGAAACTTTGGAAATCAATATTATTTTGTATTATCATACATTGAACTCACTGTCTCTTCTGATTGGCCGAGAGCTACAGCGAATTTTCAAAATCAGTTTCTGACATCATCTAGCTGCAGACTATACAACAATCAATGCCAAGGACACTCAAGGTCACAGGTTATCATGAATGACTGCAGTGCATGATTTCTAAGGCTAATCATGTCAAGTTCAATGTGTTGCTTGCCAACAGTGAAGAAGCAAAAACACGACTTCCATTTTTTTCCCCTTCAATGTATAATGAATCAACTGTTAGATAATTTGGGTTTTTGTGTTTTCCAGAATAATTAATCCTCTGGGCTTTGGCTGATAACCCCTACCCTTCAACCTTAATTATTCAGGATATCACAAAAAAACCTCATCGAATAATTAACAATTATTCACCGAAGTGGAGGTAAATATCCACCACTTTCACTGACACTGAGGTGAATAATTGTTTTAGTATATACCACACAAGCTGAATAACTGGCAGACCAAAGACTAACTTTATTTGTGAAAATATACCGACAAAAGCCATTTTGTTTTTCTCCGGCAGCTCGGAGGTGAATAGTACTTGGCTAATCACCTCTGAGCTAGCCAATCAGCGCGTGCGAAAAGTACTATTCACTTGTGTGGTATATACTAATATTGTTTAATTTTTTCCCCTCCCCCAGCTTGGACACTTCTGATGATACAGAGAATAGACCATTTTACAGTTGTTGGCTTAGTGACATGGCCGCTGAATGGTAGCGAGGCTGGAGTTGACCTTGTTTTGATACAGACCTCACTGCTTTTATTGTGCAAATCAAATTGTTCTTCTGCTACATGTAACTAGTTGGCATTTACATGAGAAAAGATGAGAGGTCTGCATCAAAGCAAGGTCACCTCCAGCCTCACGTGCATTCATGGCCAGGTAGCTAACCACGACTGTAAAATGGCCTATTCTGATTGGTTCCCTTAGTGGTCTAAATTTTGCAATATAGATTTGATAGACCGCTGAGGAATTAGATTTGGCAAAATGGCATTTCAAATCATCGTACCAAGCAACACAGATGGTGTTTTTAACCCAGAGATTGCATATGTGGTGCAGATTATGCAAATAATATCCTTCCATCATCTGTAAACTTTTTGGAATAATAGATACCAGTAGACCAGTAGATAAAGCTTCTGAAATCACTGTATTATTCAATATCGCAGAAACATTGTATCATTCTACATTTCTAGGTCAAGGTCAATGTGATTGCAATTGTTGCACTAAAAATTAAGAATTACTTGTGATAATTTAGTGGCTAGTCTTACAAAGCTTGTTTTGTCTCGGCCAAGGGACTCGTCAGAGACCTTTCTGCTTGGCAAACTTGTTAGGCATCGCGCCCAAAGTCCCATTCGCTAACAAAATGATGACAGCAGTCTCGCTTTTTATCACATAAGAATTTCCGACAGCACAAATTCACGAGTGTTAAGTTTCATTTGTGCTGTCGGCAATCCTTATGCGGTATAAGGTGAGACTGCTGAGAATTTTCCATAGAGGCCAGAGAATCATCATATCTCTGATGGACAACTAACATCCTTAAAAAGACACTAAATCATTAGTCGACATGGTTATAATCATCATCCTTCATGATTCTCTCACTTGAGTGGGGAACCAGAGGCAAACTTGTCACTCTGAACATTTTTGAATGTTTGATATAAGAAGTTTGCTTCCTGGCATTTTCTGCCAAAGCTGACATGAAGGCATCCCTTGCTTTCTGCTTGTCTCCTACTTGATAATAGCTATAACCAAGAAGTTTATATCCAGTGATATCTTCACACAGCTCACACACCTTCTGGTATTCTTCGAAAATAGCCTTTAGTTTTGTAACTTCATCTTCCAGTACTAAACATCTGACCAGAAAATAGAATACAAAGATAAGTGATGGCCCTTCTATTTTCATATGGGTTGAAATTTCTGATTGCAAATCTTCATCAAGCACTTTCTGTTCACTGAATCCAAATTCTGTAATATCACTTTGGATTTCATCCTTTGCACTTTTGTTGGCAGTATTCACAACAATTTCAAGGATTTGTATGGCCTCTTTGTATTTCCTCTGGGACATCAGAATTGTGGCAAATGTGACCTGTGTCCCACAAGAGCTTGAGCTTTGAGATTTGACTTCTTTTCGAACAAGTTCCTCTGCCTTCTGAAGATATTCTGCTCTCTCTGAGGATTCCTCTGGATAAGTGTAAGAGGCTGCATGATATGCACAAGCCAGGTTTCCCTCTAGCAGCTTGAATTCGGGATCTTGGTTGGCCATTCCAAGGATTTCCTGAAGAAAAAGAAGATGAAGCCGGCCATCTTGAATCATGATTGCAGCTTCATGTAGAAAGTAAACAAGTGGCATGGGTCCAAGGAAATGGTCAAGTGTAGGATATGAATCCATTAACATCTGAACAGCATTTTTGGGTTGGCATTGGTTTAAGTACAGCAAACTCATTCTAAAGGAAGTTGTGAAAAACGCATCAAATGCGGATCTCCTGATGTCTCTGTGGACTTTGAACTTTTCCATGTCTTCCAAGACAAATGAAATATTTTCTCGAAATACAAAGGGGATCTCTATATAGCTAATAGCATTCGTGTCTGTAAACTTCAAAATTGGTGTTATAGGATCTTTTCTTACTTCAAGGAGCCTTGACTCCACGTCTCCCCATTTCTCCTCTGGCACAACATCCACAAGATTGTTGACTGGTATGAAAAAGCTTGGGATATTTCTTTGTTTGACGCAACTTATCAAACTGTCGATTAGGTATAGCAAGCACTGTCCAGTATGAGTATCCCAGATGGGCTTTGGAATAACCTCACAAGCATGGAAAAACACAGTCTTCAAACAGTATGAAGAAATCACCTCCAAATCTTTCAGACAAAGGTGCCGCAGCATTTTGAAATAGATGTAACATTGACGTTGAGCATCAGTTACAGCATTCCTTGCTATTCTTTTTTCTGCAACTGCAAAAGAAAGTCTCCATTCTATGTCTGGATTGAGGCTGTGCTTGTGTGCAACTGGTACAACTTGGCATCCCTCCGATACAATAGATTCTATCAATTCATCTCCAAGCCAGTTTCCTTTCTTAGCTCTTTGGACCCATTCAGTTGCCTCTGGGGGCCACTGCCTGACCTTAACTGCATAAACCATGTCAAGTGGAATTCTAACACCATAGGTTTGTATATTGTCAGCATTTAAGACGGTTGAATACTCAACTGATACTGCTGGACCATGAATACCAATGGATGTGTTGTCATCATTAGACCTTCCACTGGTCATTCTCTTTTGTGCTGAGTTCTGAATTTGTTGTCCACTCAAGTATTTATTACCATTGTGAGTCAAGACATCTTTCAGGTTCTCACCATGCTTCAGTAGCCTCACTCGGCAATAACCTGGATGAACATCATTGGATTCTAATATGGCTTGGGTATCCATGTCTTGGATTGGATCTATCATGGATATCTGGAAATCATTCTCAACAAACAGTACATCTGCATCAACGTAAGAGCTAAGATGAGAATCTACTTCATACGACATAGAATAAGGAATACTGAAGCCTTCTGTTGAACTGCCAACAGGTACTGCATTATTTATGTGTTTCTCTTCACAAAATGCTTTGAGCTGTGATTCTATGTTGATGTCTCGCTCTAAGGTTACCAGTCGCTTGGGCAAAAGAATGGTGATGATGTAAGACAAATGATGTGGGGAGAGATTAGCTTTCTCATCCCATTCCTCCACTACAAATGGCACTGCAAATAACAAATTTTAGGAAACATCAATTGGTATAGGATTTCGAGAGACAGCTGAAAGAGATCAGGTTTGCTGACAAGGTGGAACTCAATGTTGTATACAGCTATTTCAAGAAAGGTTGCCCATAAAAATTTTGGTGCTTTTCTTTTCGCAGTAAAATTCACTTAAGGAGATGTGTAGTCATTCATCAAAAATTCACCACATCAATTTTGCTTTGTAAGTAAGTTTTTTCGACACAATCTGTCTAGTTTGCTAATAATAATACGAGTGAAATTGAAGAACACGTTTCAACCTTGGCAACAAACAA
>JAHPZR010031008.1:10000-16531 GCA_019787425.1 Platygyra sinensis
CAGGTGCACACACTCTATAAAGAGTCCCAGTTAGCTATTTTTCTTACATCCTCAGAGGGCATGTCGCGCGGGAGGTTATATATAACTCTAGCAGCCCCACAATGTATAGATTCCAAGAATCTAAATCACACCTCGGTCTGATGTGCCCCTGGAATATCCCAATAAAGTTAAATGAAACCTTAAGGGGGAGAAACTTAACTACAAGTCTGTTGCTAAGGAAATCTGAAAATCTCCTTTTTTGGCTCCAGAAGTCCAGTGGGCATCAAAGTTTACCGTGTTTGTTCGATTCACGTTTCCTTTAAATGTTACGAACCACGCTCATATTTGGTATGTCACGTGACCACATACGAAAAACGTCTAAAAACTCGGACTGAGTGGATCGTTTTCCAAATATAACAATACATTTTGCCAAAAACATGGCATTATCTACAACTTGTAGTATGCGTTTGAGGAAATGTACAATATTTCGAAAATTCTAGATCTTTAGAGGCTATCAAAGCACTTAAACATTTAAACGCATTCTACAAGTTGTAGATAATGCCGTGTTTTGGCAAAATGTATCGTTATATTTCGAAAGCGATCCACTCACGTGACAAACCAAATATGGGAGTAGTTCGAAACATTTAAAGGAAACATGAATCAAACAAACACAGTAAACTTTGATGCCCACTGGACTTTAGGAGCCAAAAAAGGAGTTTTCAGATTTCCTTAGCAAAAGACTTGTACAGCTGTTGCAGTTAAGTTTCATCCCCCCTTAATCGACTCATGTATGGTGTTTTTTTCGCCTTCTTGGGCCGTCTAAAGTGTCTTATAGCGAAATTACTTTTGGCCGGTTACGGTTAAGATCTATCGAAAGATCTAGACAAGAGAGGGAGACAAGCCCTCTCTTGTCTAGATCTTAACCGTAACCGGCCAAAAGCATTTCGCATTAGGACGCTTTAGACGGCCCAAGAAGGCGAAAAAACACCATACATGAGTCCGATTAAGGTTTCATTTAACTTTATTGGATATTCAGACCGAGATGTAATTTAGATGTGCAATTTTCAGAGCTTTATTCATAACCCCCATAGATTCTCTATATTAAACCACGAACACATAGAGTGGTCTGCTGTGGTGTACCATTTAAAGACGAGTAACACTGGGGATAAGAATGGCCTGATCTCGTGATGTCCGAGCAAAGCAGTATGTCTGTTCCAGCAGAAAGTACTGAAAATCTTCGTTTATCAGGTATGTTTGGCAAGATCATTAATATTTGTAGTGATTTTCATCGCTACGGTGGTTGTAAGCAGGTCATAAGCGTTTATGCATGATACTGACGACAGAAAATCCTGAAAATCTTCAAAAATTCTCTGAGGCCCTGAGGTAATGCAACGTTTATGAGGACCTTGTTAACTCATTGGATGTTGGACGTGGATGTGGATGTGGCACGGCTCGCACAATGTGGCTGGAATTAGAATTTTCTTTATAGTTAGAAAAATAAAGGAGCACAGGAACTGTAACCCGTAAAATATGATAACAAAGTTGTAAAGGTATTTCAGTATACAGATTGATGAAGGTACGGTTTTGTTGTTTGTTGCCAAGGTTGAAACGTGTTCTTCAATTTCACTCGTATTATTATTAGCAAACTAGACAGATTGTGTCGAAAAAACTTACTTACAAAGCAAAATTGATGTGGTGAATTTTGATGAATGACTACACATCTCCTTAAGTGAATTTTACTGCGAAAAGAAAAGCACCAAAATTTTTATGGGCAACCTTTCTTGAAATAGCTGTATACAACATTGAGTTCCACCTTGTCAGCAAACCTGATCTCTTTCAGCTGTCTCTCGAAATCCTATACCAATTGATGTTTCCTAAAATTTGTTATTTGCAGTGCCATTTGTAGTGGAGGAATGGGATGAGAAAGCTAATCTCTCCCCACATCATTTGTCTTACATCATCACCATTCTTTTGCCCAAGCGACTGGTAACCTTAGAGCGAGACATCAACATAGAATCACAGCTCAAAGCATTTTGTGAAGAGAAACACATAAATAATGCAGTACCTGTTGGCAGTTCAACAGAAGGCTTCAGTATTCCTTATTCTATGTCGTATGAAGTAGATTCTCATCTTAGCTCTTACGTTGATGCAGATGTACTGTTTGTTGAGAATGATTTCCAGATATCCATGATAGATCCAATCCAAGACATGGATACCCAAGCCATATTAGAATCCAATGATGTTCATCCAGGTTATTGCCGAGTGAGGCTACTGAAGCATGGTGAGAACCTGAAAGATGTCTTGACTCACAATGGTAATAAATACTTGAGTGGACAACAAATTCAGAACTCAGCACAAAAGAGAATGACCAGTGGAAGGTCTAATGATGACAACACATCCATTGGTATTCATGGTCCAGCAGTATCAGTTGAGTATTCAACCGTCTTAAATGCTGACAATATACAAACCTATGGTGTTAGAATTCCACTTGACATGGTTTATGCAGTTAAGGTCAGGCAGTGGCCCCCAGAGGCAACTGAATGGGTCCAAAGAGCTAAGAAAGGAAACTGGCTTGGAGATGAATTGATAGAATCTATTGTATCGGAGGGATGCCAAGTTGTACCAGTTGCACACAAGCACAGCCTCAATCCAGACATAGAATGGAGACTTTCTTTTGCAGTTGCAGAAAAAAGAATAGCAAGGAATGCTGTAACTGATGCTCAACGTCAATGTTACATCTATTTCAAAATGCTGCGGCACCTTTGTCTGAAAGATTTGGAGGTGATTTCTTCATACTGTTTGAAGACTGTGTTTTTCCATGCTTGTGAGGTTATTCCAAAGCCCATCTGGGATACTCATACTGGACAGTGCTTGCTATACCTAATCGACAGTTTTGATAAGTTGCGTCAAACAAAGAAATATCCCAAGCTTTTTCATACCAGTCAACAATCTTGTGGATGTTGTGCCAGAGGAGAAATGGGGAGACGTGGAGTCAAGGCTCCTTGAAGTAAGAAAAGATCCTATAACACCAATTTTGAAGTTTACAGACACGAATGCTATTAGCTATATAGAGATCCCCTTTGTATTTCGAGAAAATATTTCATTTGTCTTGGAAGACATGGAAAAGTTCAAAGTCCACAGAGACATCAGGAGATCCGCATTTGATGCGTTTTTCACAACTTCCTTTAGAATGAGTTTGCTGTACTTAAACCAATGCCAACCCAAAAATGCTGTTCAGATGTTAATGGATTCATATCCTACACTTGACCATTTCCTTGGACCCATGCCACTTGTTTACTTTCTACATGAAGCTGCAATCATGATTCAAGATGGCCGGCTTCATCTTCTTTTTCTTCAGGAAATCCTTGGAATGGCCAACCAAGATCCCGAATTCAAGCTGCTAGAGGGAAACCTGGCTTGTGCATATCATGCAGCCTCTTACACTTATCCAGAGGAATCCTCAGAGAGAGCAGAATATCTTCAGAAGGCAGAGGAACTTGTTCGAAAAGAAGTCAAATCTCAAAGCTCAAGCTCTTGTGGGACACAGGTCACATTTGCCACAATTCTGATGTCCCAGAGGAAATACAAAGAGGCCATACAAATCCTTGAAATTGTTGTGAATACTGCCAACAAAAGTGCAAAGGATGAAATCCAAAGTGATATTACAGAATTTGGATTCAGTGAACAGAAAGTGCTTGATGAAGATTTGCAATCAGAAATTTCAACCCATATGAAAATAGAAGGGCCATCACTTATCTTTGTATTCTATTTTCTGGTCAGATGTTTAGTACTGGAAGATGAAGTTACAAAACTAAAGGCTATTTTCGAAGAATACCAGAAGGTGTGTGAGCTGTGTGAAGATATCACTGGATATAAACTTCTTGGTTATAGCTATTATCAAGTAGGAGACAAGCAGAAAGCAAGGGATGCCTTCATGTCAGCTTTGCAGAAAATGCCAGGAAGCAAACTTCTTATATCAAACATTCAAAAATGTTCAGAGTGACAAGTTTGCCTCTGGTTCCCCACTCAAGTGAGAGAATCATGAAGGATGATGATTATAACCATGTCGACTAATGATTTAGTGTCTTTTTAAGGATGTTAGTTGTCCATCAGAGATATGATGATTCTCTGGCCTCTATGGAAAATTCTCAGCAGTCTCACCTTATACCGCATAAGGATTGCCGACAGCACAAATGAAACTTAACACTCGTGAATTTGTGCTGTCGGAAATTCTTATGTGATAAAAAGCGAGACTGCTGTCATCATTTTGTTAGCGAATGGGACTTTGGGCGCGATGCCTAACAAGTTTGCCAAGCAGAAAGGTCTCTGACGAGTCCCTTGGCCGAGACAAAACAAGCTTTGTAAGACTAGCCACTAAATTATCACAAGTAATTCTTAATTTTTAGTGCAACAATTGCAATCACATTGACCTTGACCTAGAAATGTAGAATGATACAATGTTTCTGCGATATTGAATAATACAGTGATTTCAGAAGCTTTATCTACTGGTCTACTGGTATCTATTATTCCAAAAGTTTACAGATGATGGAAGGATATTATTTGCATAATCTGCACCACATATGCAATCTCTGGGTTAAAAACACCATCTGTGTTGCTTGGTACGATGATTTGAAATGCCATTTTGCCAAATCTAATTCCTCAGCGGTCTATCAAATCTATATTGCAAAATTTAGACCACTAAGGGAACCAATCAGAATAGGCCATTTTACAGTCGTGGTTAGCTACCTGGCCATGAATGCACGTGAGGCTGGAGGTGACCTTGCTTTGATGCAGACCTCTCATCTTTTCTCATGTAAATGCCAACTAGTTACATGTAGCAGAAGAACAATTTGATTTGCACAATAAAAGCAGTGAGGTCTGTATCAAAACAAGGTCAACTCCAGCCTCGCTACCATTCAGCGGCCATGTCACTAAGCCAACAACTGTAAAATGGTCTATTCTCTGTATCATCAGAAGTGTCCAAGCTGGGGGAGGGGAAAAAATTAAACAATATTAGTATATACCACACAAGTGAATAGTACTTTTCGCACGCGCTGATTGGCTAGCTCAGAGGTGATTAGCCAAGTACTATTCACCTCCGAGCTGCCGGAGAAAAACAAAATGGCTTTTGTCGGTATATTTTCACAAATAAAGTTAGTCTTTGGTCTGCCAGTTATTCAGCTTGTGTGGTATATACTAAAACAATTATTCACCTCAGTGTCAGTGAAAGTGGTGGATATTTACCTCCACTTCGGTGAATAATTGTTAATTATTCGATGAGGTTTTTTTGTGATATCCTGAATAATTAAGGTTGAAGGGTAGGGGTTATCAGCCAAAGCCCAGAGGATTAATTATTCTGGAAAACACAAAAACCCAAATTATCTAACAGTTGATTCATTATACATTGAAGGGGAAAAAAATGGAAGTCGTGTTTTTGCTTCTTCACTGTTGGCAAGCAACACATTGAACTTGACATGATTAGCCTTAGAAATCATGCACTGCAGTCATTCATGATAACCTGTGACCTTGAGTGTCCTTGGCATTGATTGTTGTATAGTCTGCAGCTAGATGATGTCAGAAACTGATTTTGAAAATTCGCTGTAGCTCTCGGCCAATCAGAAGAGACAGTGAGTTCAATGTATGATAATACAAAATAATATTGATTTCCAAAGTTTCTACTTTTCATGAATCTTGTGATTTAAAGCCCGGCCACAAGTCCGTGGCCGTTAAGTGGTTTCGTCAGTGTACCATTTTGTTTCTGCTGCTAATTCAAGTATCATTGGTCACCAAAGACGCCACAGTAGTCAGTCAGGACGTCAGTCTTTCCTTTCCTTCCAGGTTTTTGTTTTCATCTGGAAGGGGGAGGGGGACCTGTAGGTACACTCCTTTTAACATATGAGCTGTATAGGTATGTGCAGCCCCAAAGGGTATGGTTTAAAGCCATTTAGTCATAAACAGGACAATTTCATGGTTTTTGCACGTCTTAGCTAGGTAAGATTTTTAGAAGAAGCTACTTTTTCATCATTATCAATAAGACCATCAACCAAAGCCCTTCATAAATTATGCAAGGGTCATACTAGGATATCAAATTTTTGGTGAGGTCATAAATAGAGCAAGGATTGAAAATCACAGATTTTGGTCATTAATAGGCTATAGGTTTAAGGAATCAGGCCACACACCCACCACCCAAATTTTTTGGGAGGGCCCCCTCCCTGGTGTTTGCATCCCAATTACAACACATGCATTTGGGCATTGTAATTTTTTGGGGCTAGAAGGTCACTGTCCCCTGAAGTCCAAGGGTGCCCTTGAACCTATGAAGATATTTTAGCCCAGTTTGTGAAATAATATTTACACAATCAAGTGTTACATGTACATGCACATGTAGACATTGAAAGGATTGTTTTACAAAGAGAAAAGTCGTCTTTCACTGGACTGAATGAAGAACAGCCAAGATGGCCTGGAAATCTCCCTCAATCTTTCTCTCAGGGTGGGCAGGTCAGATTTTGCTACAGTAATAACTGAAGAACAAAAAGAAACATGATTTTATAGTTT
>JAHPZR010031009.1:0-20589 GCA_019787425.1 Platygyra sinensis
AAAGGGCAGGTGTGAACCGGACACGAGGACCCATGCAAGGCAACGCCCATGATATTAAAAAAAAAATTAAGATACAAATAATAATTAAAACAAGGTTAAATTCAAAAGATGCTAAAAACTAGGGATAACAGGGCCAGGAAAAAGACCTGTTTCGTTAAATGAAATGCGCACTATTTAAATCTCTAATTTTGATACATGTATTTCGACAACCTCTCCTCTTTTTAATGTTGTAACCAGGTAACAGTGTCCACGGAGCGTATTGCAACATTGAAAAGGGGGAGAGGGGAAGGATGCCAATAGAAAGCGTTTGTTTGGCTCAAACGTGTCAACACTTTTGTCCATGATTGTAGCTTTAGTATCAAGGATTGATAAAAGAGTACCATGTGTACATCTCCTTACCTTTTTGGTAAAAATGTTCTGTATAGCAAAGGTCAAAGTTGCTAACAATGCACTT
Source organism: Platygyra sinensis (assembly GCA_019787425.1). Classification (NCBI taxonomy): domain Eukaryota; kingdom Metazoa; phylum Cnidaria; class Anthozoa; order Scleractinia; family Merulinidae; genus Platygyra; species Platygyra sinensis. The sequence goes on from JAHPZR010031009.1 coordinate 455, forward strand.
ACAAGTCCAACAAGGTCAAAAGATAATTCAGTGGCAGTAGCAATAATAACCCCACCAACAACAGGTATTAATGAACAATAAACCTGAAAGCAAATAAGAGATGTGTTAATTAGTTATAAAATGTAGATACATGTATTTATATTTAATGCCAAACTCCTTAACGCATTGCACCAATCCTTTGGATTCTTCATGATGTACTCTGGGACAGATCCACGATTTAGTGAATGCAAGGGAGCTTGACAAATTGTCTGCAGATGGCGAACCCTTCTTTGGGGGTCTGGGGAAATCCTGCCCCGGAGATTTTGAAATTTACAGTGTACTGTAGGTTCTCAAAACATGTAATTTGTAGCATTTTGAAATCTTTGTAAATGATTTTCAACTCACTGCTGAGCTGGTTGCCAGAGACCTTCCTGGCCTTTAAAGCTACAGTGTCTATCTAACCTGTGAATTCATCAATAGAAAAATGATTACTTTTGGCACCATGCAGAAATTGTCAGGAGCATGTTATTGAATAATGTATTAGTAAATAGTAAGAACAGTTTTAAAACTAACTGAGACATTTGAAACCAAAAAAGACCCTCATCCATCAAAATAATGTTATTTTGCCCGTTTAAATTAGTCTGATTTCCAAAAGAGACAACACTTTTGCCAGGAACAGCTCATGACTTAACAATTTTCATTTTAGTTACATGTAATAATGGGGGGCTTGACCAAACTGCATGGAAAACATAAGCTACATGCATTTAAGTTCCCACCTCCTTTGTTTGTGTTTCTCCTAAAATTGTTCTGGACAGAATTACTGTAAAAACTGGCATCGTCGCCTAAAAATAAAATAACCATTTTATTTATTAATTATTGATCTCGCATCACTATGAGTTCAGAAAGAATTACAGCTGGGGAAAAAGGACAGATGTCTAGCTTACCAACTTTGCAAACAAGAGATCACCTTTTCATAAATGTGGAGTTCCTGAAAATATCTTAACTCCCCCCACAAAAGGGATTTGAATTTTCTAGGGGGTAGGGGCTCTTTAGGTCCAAACAATTTAGAGAAATGGTAGGGAAGGTATGGATATTTTTGGAACTTAACATAGTTCACACTAGAAAATTCATACCAATGATAAGCACTGGAATCTTGCACATAGTATTTCAGTAAAAACACCCCCACTGGGACACACAACTAAATCATGATTTAGTTTTGTGGGTCTGCAATGCGTGCAAAGGGTTTTCAACTTCAACAACCACTGCAGGTGGTGTGTTGCATTTTTTAGTTAAAATAAGGCCACTAAAATGAAAGCTACATGTATGGTCTGAGACAAAAAGGGAAGGTCAGCAATTTTGTTCTTCCCCTCTCCTGTTCAATTCTTAGCATCAAGCAACTTCACTTTTCTCTCCTAGTCACATAATGTTCTGGTAAATATTTAATAGTTTATTGAGTGCTTACAACTCAATATTCTTCAAGTAATGTACTGTAGACTTGATTGTAAAGAACAGTACAAAAGTGCACTACTCACCTTTACTTGAATGTGGTATACAATGCAACAGAAAAAGAAGCAAGAAATGAGTAAAATGAAAATGCTTATAACTCAAGAGTCCTATTTTAAGTCAATATTAGTATAACAAATTTTTTTTATTATTGCCTTTAATATTATTCCTGGTAGTTATTGCATGTACTAGGTATTTGTAAGATACATGTTGGCAGGACTTAAAAATTTCAAACACTCATCCATTCATTACACCAATTGCACATTAAATATAAATTTATTAATTATAAGTTTGCCTGCCTTCAGACAATCCCCATGAAGTAATTTTCACAGTCACATAATAACCGTATTTCCTCGAATAATAGCCATCCCTCGATTAATCGCCTCCCTCGAATAATGGCCCCCCCTTTGACCGAAATATTTAAAATAATCGCCTCCCTCGAATAATCGCCCACCCCCCCCCCCCCCCTCTTCACCATTTTCTCTTTCTCTTATCCCCTCCCTCTCAAGTTAAAATTTGATATCTTGGGTAACAAACAAGCTTTCATTTAATTGTTTACCACTGAATGGTTACAAAAGCACCAGGTTCTTTTTATAGTTTTTTTCTATGGTAGTGTTCACATATTTCACTTTTTCCTTTATTGCTTGGTATAATAAAACAAAATACATAGGGCACGACCTCCTGTGAGAAATATTTAAAATAATCAGCTTCCTCAAATAATCGCCTTCCTTCAAATAATCACCCCCTTTTGGTGCGAAAATAGAAATAATCACCTCCGGCTATTATTTGAGGAAATACGGTATGTACAGAACAGATAGTGAGTAGCACAGTCAATAAAATAATGGCATTCATGATAGATTGCTGATAGATTTATATTAATCCAGATATCTGTCATGTATGGATGGTACAAGGATTGTTGTTATTTGATAAATGGGACATTCTGGCCATATACATGTATGCACCTGCAGATGTTGTGATGACAATGAAATGCAGTGTCAATATATCTAAAAATCATATTTTTAATTTATAGAACCTCAATCAACAACATATCAAAAAGACCTGAAATATCGATATTTCTTGTTTAATTGGTTGGCTGGCCGACTGACTGACAGATTAACTGATTAACTGATATTTCTCAGACGCTATTCTCTCAGACAATACCACATTTCACATAGAGGAAGGAAATCAACAAATGGTTGAGGGGGGACAACTTGTTTCGATCACTGAACAAAATTGGCTAAGAAACTACCACGATGTAACCACGTTTGTTGAAATTTTATTGACGTGACAACTGACGCAACTGGAAATCTCTCTAAGCTTAATTCAATTTTTCCCGGCTGTGAAAAGCATGAAAAATCCTTTAACTAAATTGATGTAAGTTAATAAAATTATCAAATTAAGATGATGTTTTTGAAATCAACCTACCTGTATGCGAGTATGAGACAGGTACTCTCCAAATACTAACATGTGCTGTTATCGCCGCAAAAGCCTTTCCAAATGAAAGAGGTAAGATCAGTTTTAGAAGACTGGATTTCGGTATTGACTTCATTGGAGGAACGTTCCAAACACGGAGTGTTGGCGACAGAAACAGCGCTGTAGACACGACTTGAACCATCGCTACAGTCAAAGGAAACGGAAAATCTGTGAGTATTTTCTTCCCAATGACGCTGTTTGTTGAGCTGATCGTGTACCACAACGAACACAGTAGAACTATTCGAAATGCTTCGGTACGAAATCCCACAGCCATGCTTCTTCCAGTCTACCGTCTACGCCGGTTTACTCAAGCGACACGTCATTTGCCATGCAACCGCGCTTCCGGTTGGTAATGGGACTGTTCTTCTTCCGGGAGCTCTGGGAAGATCGGAGGGTCACGAGATTATCAAGGAGAACGTGAAGAAGAAGATGTGCCAGTTTGAGTCTGCACGCTTTGTTTTCTTAATATTGCTGTTCTCGATAACGTTGTCTAAAGCAGACACTGTTGAAAAGCGAAAGAATGTTTTGGTTATGATCGCAGACGATTTTGGTTTTCAAACCCAAGTTTATAATAACACTGTTTGCAAAACTCCAAATTTGAACGCTTTGGCAAAACGCAGTGTTACGTTTAAGAACGCCTTCACATCCGTGAGTAGCTGTTCCCCAAGCCGGTCAGCCATCTTAACAGGTGAGAAAATACGTTCTGCTAGTGATATAAGGGTCAGGAAGCCGGTATTTCCAGTACTGACTGTGCATGCCAAAAAATTCGCCATGAAGAGGTAACAGCTGTTTCATTGCAGGTACGATTTTTAAAATAGGTGCACAATGTGTGCCTGAGTCTGCGTGGGAGAATGTTGGCAGATATTGGCCAGCCATATCGGGACATGAATTCATCCTTTTCCACAACAAAAGCTCAGTACAAAATCAAATGCCTTTGAAAAATTTCATCTTGCATATGTGCTGTGATTCTACATGTAGGGGTATCTCAACCTTGCAAAAGAGGGAAGGGGGTAAGTTTCAAAGGGAACTGTGGTGCTCTGTAGAGATCCAGTCTTCAGGACAGTATTCTGCGTCTTTGTGAGGACAAAAATTTAACCCTTTTTGTGATTCAGACAAGCTACACATTCCATGGATTACTTTGAAAGTGACATGGAACAATATATAATGGCACTCATAAACTCTTCAGCGAGATACTTAGTGATTAATTTTGCAATTTGATGGCCCCTTTAGTTCAAAATGTTGGAGAAAACCCATGGCATGTACCTTGGAATCATAAAAATACAGAATTTGAAGGAGGGCAGTAAAATAGGATTGGCTTCTCATGCATGAAGGCTGTTTATGAGCACATTCCTCACCTTCATTGGAGGAAAAATACTATTATTGTACAAAACATTCATGTGTATCACTCACAAGAAAGCCAGCAAAAAATACCTGTTAAAGAAATACTGTAGATCTGATCTGATTTGTTGCCTTGCGTGATGAAACTGGCCAGTTCTGTCTTTGCATATACGAACAGTTTTAGCCTGCTCTATTTATGTTGCATGCATCATGCTTAACATAGCTATGAACTATATGAGGTCAGCTCACAGTTGACTTAAGTCATAGATCTGTTTATGTGGTTGGATAAAAGGCTCTGTTAAAATCTTGGTCCTCAAATTACATAGAATTTTAATAGAATTCTGATTGGAATTGCCTCCGGGATAGTAATTATGTCCTCCTGTTCTATCATATTTGTTTGGACAGCTCAGGTGGTTGAGTTTGGGAATTTTTGGCATTAAGTCAGCCGATAAGTCTTCTCTTCATGACCAGGATAAACAGCTGCAAATAAGTTTCTTTGTTACACATTTCACTGTGAAGTATTCTGATCGGTGAGACGCAACCACAGTGCTAAACGTGTGTGACTTTGAATTCCTGAAAGTTTTGGGATCTGTGCAACTGTCCTGCTGCTTTGTAAGATCCTCATGCAATTTGTAACATTTAAGCTTCCTAAAGAGATAGTACACGAACATAATTTTAGCATTTTTTATGATAAACTCAAAAAGCATTGTGGGATTTTGTAAATTTTTAGACATTCTTAATTACTTTTAAATTTTATATTGTAGCAGATCTTTTATATTTTATGTAGGGAATGTCCTCGATAGGGATAACCTCTGACATTTCCTTTTGTGTATATTCTACATGAAACAAGACGATTTAGTAACTTGTTTCAGTCTTAGCACTATGACTACCACGCTCTTTTATTATTTTTTAATCTTTATGTGAACGTTCAGCTCATAAAACGTGACATTAGTTACCAGCGTCATCTACTGTTACATAACGACCGAATTTCATTATGCAAAACATGACTCTTGCTGCTTTTCAGTATAAACATGGTTTTTTATTACCGTCAGCGCATTCCATGGCTGATGCCAGGCGCAATATCTTTTTTAGCGCATTGAATTAATTCCCTTCGAAAGTGAACAGAAACAATAACCTCCTGCGTTGTGCACGCAAAACTAAAATACAGATAAATTCTGGATAATTTTAGCCTTAGTGTCCAGCAACTGGTCGCAAATCAGATTCTTTATCCTTGCAAATGTCCTGACGTCTATCTCCAAGGGATTTTAACCCAAGTTAGACCAAATAAACATCTCTCCCGACTGCGGCCACTTTTTATCTGAATAGTTATAATTCGCTAACTTGACAAAACTCTTCTGAGGGGGGTATGATGAAAAGAGCTGAGAAATGGACTGTAATTGGCTAAGGATGGCATCATCTGGTGACAACATTTGGCCAAGGGAGTACAGGAATAGTCAGGGAATAGCCACCGACAAAAAAAATATAAAAAATAAACCGAAGGCAGAACATGGCCCGCGCACGCCTATGGCTGCACGGTTAATAAACATTCTCTCAAATTTTTGCGCGATTTTTCGATGAAAATTCGCCAAGACAAAGAAAGAAATTCGCCCATTTCACTTGCATTACTTTTGCATTAAACTGTACTTTATAGCAGCAGTATTTGCTTTGATTCTAACATTATTTATTAAGCTAAACAAAAGCCTCACTCAGAAAGTAGACCACCAATCTTTCCTGGAAGAAAATGGGTGGGAAAGCAGGATCTGAAAACCCTGTTGTGGACCCTCTGATTTGTTGGTCTAGAAGCAACAAGATTTATTTGAACTGTAACATTAACTAAATAACTAATAAGACATTACACACTCATACAAAACCTTCTAATAATTATTCTTGTCCGAGTCATGTGGGGGGTCTCTGGTGATGTAATCTATTTAAAGAAACTGTGCAATGCTATTTTCACAAATCACATCTAACAAAAATCAAAGTAATCTATGAGCAAACCCATAAATTTCGAAGTGTATTACCGGTATGTTTGGCATGACCCAACCTTTGTTTGGAAAAGTGGTACTAGATACTTGAATCTCACTCCATATCTTGCATGTGTGCAGGATTTGTGAACCTTCTTTTATCTAAGATTTTGATAATATCTTCAATATTTTTTGTGACTCTAGGTCTTCCGCAGCATCAGAATGGTATGTATGGCCTTCATCATTCATACCATCACTTTAACTCCTTTGATGGAGTGAAGAGTCTTCCTTTGGTCTTACAGAAGAATAATGTGCGAACTGGAATCATTGGCAAAAAACATGTAGGGCCTGAAACAGTGAGTATCAATCATGATGAAAAAGAGTACCCTGATTGTTTTCAACAGTGAGTAGTCTGAATTTTGTGATTTGGACTGTTAACATAAACTGCACAGGGATAAGTGTCAAATTTGGCAAATTACATTTTGAAAGTTAACGAATGGTTTAATTTAGTCTGTGTGTGATATCATCATCATCATCATCATCATCAATCTTTATACACGAAATCGTATCATTTTACATGGTCTTCCTAGGAATCGTGTTTAAAACTAGACTAAAATACTCTAAGGAACTATTGACTATAATGCTAAAAATACAAAAACTTACATTATGAATAATAAGAGTTACAATGGGTCAAGGTGTATTAGAAAAATCTTTCCCATGAAATGAAGTTATAAAAACAATTAAACTATCAGTGTGCTGTGTGTGTGCCATAATTATTTATAAATTTATATAATAACCAAATCAATGCACATACTCTGATTGGTCAATGAGCTACGGTTTATTGTGCTGGTAAACTCATGGAAAAATTGCACGTCTTCTGAATGATTATATGAGTAGTACACGAGGGCGACAACGAATACTGGGAAAATGGGGAGTGCTTTTGGTAAGCCGCACCGGATGAGCAGGTTTGCCAGTGGTTGTTGTCCTCTTCACTTACTACTCATATTGTACTTTAGTCAAGATAATTAGTATAATTTGTGGTATGTACCAGTGGTGGATCTAGGGAGCACCCCCCCCCCTCCCCCTCTTATTTTGGGTGAAAAAAGAAGAAATGACTGAAGGATGAAAAGCCAGATGGGCAAGTAAAGTAAAGCCGGGCACCCTCTTTAGCTCAAAGTCTGAATCTGCCTCTGTCTACATGTAAACATAATAATGACTTACATGTAGCCTGAATTGAGTGTCTTCAAACATACATGTACATACAAACATAGTCGATGAAATAACTAATAAAATATATTAATGACAAACAAGCTTGGTTTTGATTCTCTTATATTCACAGGTTTATCCATTTGACTTTTCGTACACTGAGCAAAACTGTGGCCTCCTGCAGTGTGGCCGCAACATCACCCACATGAAAGATCTTGCTCGAAAGTTTTTACAAGAATCACAGAATGACTCTCGGCCATTCCTTCTGTATATTGGTTTCTTTGATGCTCATCGTTGTGAACCTGAACCCAAACAATATGGTGAGCTTAATAATAAACACATTTTTGATAAGGTTTACAAAATAAAAGTGGGAATTATGGGTGATTGCAGTAGCGTATTCAGACCTCGAATTAAGGGGGGGGGGGGGGGGGGTTGATTTACTTGCCTTCCTGCATTTTCTCCCCTCTGTCATTTCTTTTTTTACCCAACATTAGGGGGTCTGGGCCCGTAGATCCGCCACTGGATTGTTTTAACAGCAGGTAAAATAACGTGGAGTGTGCTGTGCATAAATACTTAGATCACAAGCTCGATCAATTGTTCAAAGAACCTTCAAATAAAGAAACAAAATTAATAATGATACCGCTCTAACATGGAAGATTAGGGCAGTCAAGAATGCAACTGAGGCAGCTGTGAAACAAGGTACTGAAAACTTTATATCTAAACGGGAGTTCAAATCTATGAACTCAGCGATAACAATGCAGTCCTGTACCAACTGAAAAATAAAAGGAAATGGGATGGAAATTTCTTTGGGAGGCAAGCCAAAATTGCACATTTTCAGGTGCATTTCTTGGGGTAGTTCCCATAGGGAGCGCGGGTACTGTCAAAACATATCTGTGGGGGTGGTGCCCTTCTTGCCCGAAAAAAATTAGGGGAAAAAAATATTGAAATGAAGTTCTTCCTTCCGTGGCGTTCGTTCCGCGATCGGCCGATCAGCAACAGAAACGTTTTATTTAAAGATGTACCGTTTGGACAGTCGTTACAGAAGCTATCCTATGTTCGACATACTCGACATACTCAAGTCGTTCCAAGAGCAACATGAGGCATTGCTAGAAGTCCTTCGAGAAAGTCTTTTTTTGACCACGGCAGACTTGCAGCGTACACTGCAAGCCTTCCATGAATTTAGACGCCATGTAAATAAGACGGCAAAGAACATGGAGTAAGTAATTAAGAAACACTTTCAAAGAAAGATTTAAGAAAGAGATTAAAACGTATACCCCACTGTTCCAATAGGCTCTTTTCAGAGCTTCCACAGAGACATCTTGGTCTTCGTTCGCTTTGATTTGTGTCCTTGTTTTGATGGAAAATTGAGCAAGGAAATAATATCCACATCGTTGATTTCCACGATACACACTGATTTAAACGACATGCAGCTAACAGAAAACCCCAGGTCGTTCATAACATTTCAGTCTAAGACCTCTTTTGCAACGCAAATGTCAGAGAAAGTAGCTTTCGAACCTTGAAACCTCAAACGAAAGGCCGTTCTCCCGACTGATGACTGTGGAGATTTCGGTGGGTCAATAATATTTCAGATCAGTAGCGGATACAAATGGTACACGGTACTATTTAAGGTGCCAATTCTCTTAAATGCAGCAAATAGAACATAAACTATTGAGAATCCCAACTGGCTATTTACATAACGTAGTCGAGGAGTTGTACTCGAGACTACCGAGAACAAATCTAGATAGCAGTAGGGTGGAGGATTTGAACCAGGGACCTCCAGATTTCAAATCCAGCGCCCTTAATCACTCGGCTATGCTGCCTTCTAAACTCTTTTCTTGGACTAGAATCATGGTGGTTCTTTTTTTTTTCCTGGCTTTGCTTCAAGTGTCATGTATAGCTTTAGTAAACCATTCTCCTTTTTATAGGACCGTTCTGTGAGAGGTTTGGAAATGGCGAGCCAGGTATGGGAGTTATTCAGGATTGGAAACCACTACACTACTCCCCTGAGGAAGTTGAGGTGCCGTTTTATACACAAGACACGCCGGCCGCTCGCGATGAGATTGCTAAACAGTACACTTCAGTCAGCCGTCTTGACCAAGGAGTAGGGCTGATGCTAGAAGAACTTCGCCAGGCAGGCTTTGAAGAGAATACCCTGGTCATTTTTAGCTCTGATAATGGGGTCCCTTTTCCTGGTGCGAAGACTAATCTCTATTATCCTGGTATGGGTGAGCCCTACCTTGTTTCGTCCCCAGAGGCTCCTGAACGTTGGGGCCAGCTAAGTGACGCCATGGTGAGCTTATTGGATATAGTGCCTACCGTACTGGATTGGTTGAAAATTGACTATCCCATTTACAGGCTGTCTGGATCAAATCCTGTGAAGCTGACTGGTAAGTCTGTGTTACCAGTGCTACATCAAGAACTACAGGAAGGATGGGACACTGCTTTTGCCAGTCACGACTTACATGAAGTGACAATGTATTATCCCATGAGAGTCCTGCAGAAGAAAAATTTTAAACTTATTCACAACCTCGCCTACAAGATGCCGTATCCGGTTGCCTTAGATATCTTTACATCCTCTACTTACCAGGACCTTTTGAATCGGACACGACAGGGGAGGCCCACGGGATGGTTTCGCACATTGGAACAGTATTATTACCGAGCGCAGTGGGAACTGTTTGACTTGAACACTGACCCTAAAGAGCTGACAAACCTGTTTGATAAACCGGAATATCAGAAAGTGGTGAAAGAGATGCGCCTTGAGCTGCTGGCTTGGCAAGAGACAACTGATGATCACTGGATATGCTATCCTGGCGGAGTCTTGGTAGATGGTGCTTGTTATTCCATGGATAATGGCCTGTGATCTATAACTTTTGTCGTAAGCCCTGACCTTACCTCTTGAAGATGGGAAGGTCTAACTTCTTACTTTGATAATTATTGTATTTTTGTGCGATGAAACGCCCCTGACGTTTATTTCAAAGCTGGCTTTTTTGATCAGGAGTTTATTTGAGGTTGGACGTTTATTTGAGCCACAAGTTAATCTGAGTTTTTATGGACTATTATCTTTGAGAGATAAATCTCTTATAGTTGTACGTAAAGCTTGTTATACCTCGAATACAGGGTCTTATTTACCAATCTACCAGACAGATAAGGCATTAATTTTAGGCGTTTTTCCAAAAATACGGTATCTTACTGAATAACCTTTTCTTAAATTTTTATAGATTGAAATTGTCAGCATAAATAGAAATGCTACATGCAGTCAGCTCTTGTTATATCGGACATCCTTGGGACCGTTATTTTCTGTCCATAATAGGCTAGGCCACCGTGTTAAGTGGGAGTAATTTCCCTATATTTTACTCTGGTTTCGGCCAGGGATGTACATTGTCACTTCATGTAAGTCGTGACTGGCAAAAGCAGTGTCCCATCCTTCCTGTAGTTCTTGATGTAGCACTGGTAACACAGACTTACCAGTCAGCTTCACAGGATTTGATCCAGACAGCCTGTAAATGGGATAGTCAATTTTCAACCAATCCAGTACGGTAGGCACTATATCCAATAAGCTCACCATGGCGTCACTTAGCTGGCCCCAACGTTCAGGAGCCTCTGGGGACGAAACAAGGTAGGGCTCACCCATACCAGGATAATAGAGATTAGTCTTCGCACCAGGAAAAGGGACCCCATTATCAGAGCTAAAAATGACCAGGGTATTCTCTTCAAAGCCTGCCTGGCGAAGTTCTTCTAGCATCAGCCCTACTCCTTGGTCAAGACGGCTGACTGAAGTGTACTGTTTAGCAATCTCATCGCGAGCGGCCGGCGTGTCTTGTGTATAAAACGGCACCTCAACTTCCTCAGGGGAGTAGTGTAGTGGTTTCCAATCCTGAATAACTCCCATACCTGGCTCGCCATTTCCAAACCTCTCACAGAACGGTCCTATAAAAAGGAGAATGGTTTACTAAAGCTATACATGACACTTGAAGCAAAGCCAGGAAAAAAAAAAGAACCACCATGATTCTAGTCCAAGAAAAGAGTTTAGAAGGCAGCATAGCCGAGTGATTAAGGGCGCTGGATTTGAAATCTGGAGGTCCCTGGTTCAAATCCTCCACCCTACTGCTATCTAGATTTGTTCTCGGTAGTCTCGAGTACAACTCCTCGACTACGTTATGTAAATAGCCAGTTGGGATTCTCAATAGTTTATGTTCTATTTGCTGCATTTAAGAGAATTGGCACCTTAAATAGTACCGTGTACCATTTGTATCCGCTACTGATCTGAAATATTATTGACCCACCGAAATCTCCACAGTCATCAGTCGGGAGAACGGCCTTTCGTTTGAGGTTTCAAGGTTCGAAAGCTACTTTCTCTGACATTTGCGTTGCAAAAGAGGTCTTAGACTGAAATGTTATGAACGACCTGGGGTTTTCTGTTAGCTGCATGTCGTTTAAATCAGTGTGTATCGTGGAAATCAACGATGTGGATATTATTTCCTTGCTCAATTTTCCATCAAAACAAGGACACAAATCAAAGCGAACGAAGACCAAGATGTCTCTGTGGAAGCTCTGAAAAGAGCCTATTGGAACAGTGGGGTATACGTTTTAATCTCTTTCTTAAATCTTTCTTTGAAAGTGTTTCTTAATTACTTACTCCATGTTCTTTGCCGTCTTATTTACATGGCGTCTAAATTCATGGAAGGCTTGCAGTGTACGCTGCAAGTCTGCCGTGGTCAAAAAAAGACTTTCTCGAAGGACTTCTAGCAATGCCTCATGTTGCTCTTGGAACGACTTGAGTATGTCGAGTATGTCGAACATAGGATAGCTTCTGTAACGACTGTCCAAACGGTACATCTTTAAATAAAACGTTTCTGTTGCTGATCGGCCGATCGCGGAACGAACGCCACGGAAGGAAGAACTTCATTTCAATATTTTTTTCCCCTAATTTTTTTCGGGCAAGAAGGGCACCACCCCCACAGATATGTTTTGACAGTACCCGCGCTCCCTATGGGAACTACCCCAAGAAATGCACCTGAAAATGTGCAATTTTGGCTTGCCTCCCAAAGAAATTTCCATCCCATTTCCTTTTATTTTTCAGTTGGTACAGGACTGCATTGTTATCGCTGAGTTCATAGATTTGAACTCCCGTTTAGATATAAAGTTTTCAGTACCTTGTTTCACAGCTGCCTCAGTTGCATTCTTGACTGCCCTAATCTTCCATGTTAGAGCGGTATCATTATTAATTTTGTTTCTTTATTTGAAGGTTCTTTGAACAATTGATCGAGCTTGTGATCTAAGTATTTATGCACAGCACACTCCACGTTATTTTACCTGCTGTTAAAACAATCCAGTGGCGGATCTACGGGCCCAGACCCCCTAATGTTGGGTAAAAAAAGAAATGACAGAGGGGAGAAAATGCAGGAAGGCAAGTAAATCAACCCCCCCCCCCCCCCCCCTTAATTCGAGGTCTGAATACGCTACTGCAATCACCCATAATTCCCACTTTTATTTTGTAAACCTTATCAAAAATGTGTTTATTATTAAGCTCACCATATTGTTTGGGTTCAGGTTCACAACGATGAGCATCAAAGAAACCAATATACAGAAGGAATGGCCGAGAGTCATTCTGTGATTCTTGTAAAAACTTTCGAGCAAGATCTTTCATGTGGGTGATGTTGCGGCCACACTGCAGGAGGCCACAGTTTTGCTCAGTGTACGAAAAGTCAAATGGATAAACCTGTGAATATAAGAGAATCAAAACCAAGCTTGTTTGTCATTAATATATTTTATTAGTTATTTCATCGACTATGTTTGTATGTACATGTATGTTTGAAGACACTCAATTCAGGCTACATGTAAGTCATTATTATGTTTACATGTAGACAGAGGCAGATTCAGACTTTGAGCTAAAGAGGGTGCCCGGCTTTACTTTACTTGCCCATCTGGCTTTTCATCCTTCAGTCATTTCTTCTTTTTTCACCCAAAATAAGAGGGGGAGGGGGGGGGGTGCTCCCTAGATCCACCACTGGTACATACCACAAATTATACTAATTATCTTGACTAAAGTACAATATGAGTAGTAAGTGAAGAGGACAACAACCACTGGCAAACCTGCTCATCCGGTGCGGCTTACCAAAAGCACTCCCCATTTTCCCAGTATTCGTTGTCGCCCTCGTGTACTACTCATATAATCATTCAGAAGACGTGCAATTTTTCCATGAGTTTACCAGCACAATAAACCGTAGCTCATTGACCAATCAGAGTATGTGCATTGATTTGGTTATTATATAAATTTATAAATAATTATGGCACACACACAGCACACTGATAGTTTAATTGTTTTTATAACTTCATTTCATGGGAAAGATTTTTCTAATACACCTTGACCCATTGTAACTCTTATTATTCATAATGTAAGTTTTTGTATTTTTAGCATTATAGTCAATAGTTCCTTAGAGTATTTTAGTCTAGTTTTAAACACGATTCCTAGGAAGACCATGTAAAATGATACGATTTCGTGTATAAAGATTGATGATGATGATGATGATGATGATATCACACACAGACTAAATTAAACCATTCGTTAACTTTCAAAATGTAATTTGCCAAATTTGACACTTATCCCTGTGCAGTTTATGTTAACAGTCCAAATCACAAAATTCAGACTACTCACTGTTGAAAACAATCAGGGTACTCTTTTTCATCATGATTGATACTCACTGTTTCAGGCCCTACATGTTTTTTGCCAATGATTCCAGTTCGCACATTATTCTTCTGTAAGACCAAAGGAAGACTCTTCACTCCATCAAAGGAGTTAAAGTGATGGTATGAATGATGAAGGCCATACATACCATTCTGATGCTGCGGAAGACCTAGAGTCACAAAAAATATTGAAGATATTATCAAAATCTTAGATAAAAGAAGGTTCACAAATCCTGCACACATGCAAGATATGGAGTGAGATTCAAGTATCTAGTACCACTTTTCCAAACAAAGGTTGGGTCATGCCAAACATACCGGTAATACACTTCGAAATTTATGGGTTTGCTCATAGATTACTTTGATTTTTGTTAGATGTGATTTGTGAAAATAGCATTGCACAGTTTCTTTAAATAGATTACATCACCAGAGACCCCCCACATGACTCGGACAAGAATAATTATTAGAAGGTTTTGTATGAGTGTGTAATGTCTTATTAGTTATTTAGTTAATGTTACAGTTCAAATAAATCTTGTTGCTTCTAGACCAACAAATCAGAGGGTCCACAACAGGGTTTTCAGATCCTGCTTTCCCACCCATTTTCTTCCAGGAAAGATTGGTGGTCTACTTTCTGAGTGAGGCTTTTGTTTAGCTTAATAAATAATGTTAGAATCAAAGCAAATACTGCTGCTATAAAGTACAGTTTAATGCAAAAGTAATGCAAGTGAAATGGGCGAATTTCTTTCTTTGTCTTGGCGAATTTTCATCGAAAAATCGCGCAAAAATTTGAGAGAATGTTTATTAACCGTGCAGCCATAGGCGTGCGCGGGCCATGTTCTGCCTTCGGTTTATTTTTTATATTTTTTTTGTCGGTGGCTATTCCCTGACTATTCCTGTACTCCCTTGGCCAAATGTTGTCACCAGATGATGCCATCCTTAGCCAATTACAGTCCATTTCTCAGCTCTTTTCATCATACCCCCCTCAGAAGAGTTTTGTCAAGTTAGCGAATTATAACTATTCAGATAAAAAGTGGCCGCAGTCGGGAGAGATGTTTATTTGGTCTAACTTGGGTTAAAATCCCTTGGAGATAGACGTCAGGACATTTGCAAGGATAAAGAATCTGATTTGCGACCAGTTGCTGGACACTAAGGCTAAAATTATCCAGAATTTATCTGTATTTTAGTTTTGCGTGCACAACGCAGGAGGTTATTGTTTCTGTTCACTTTCGAAGGGAATTAATTCAATGCGCTAAAAAAGATATTGCGCCTGGCATCAGCCATGGAATGCGCTGACGGTAATAAAAAACCATGTTTATACTGAAAAGCAGCAAGAGTCATGTTTTGCATAATGAAATTCGGTCGTTATGTAACAGTAGATGACGCTGGTAACTAATGTCACGTTTTATGAGCTGAACGTTCACATAAAGATTAAAAAATAATAAAAGAGCGTGGTAGTCATAGTGCTAAGACTGAAACAAGTTACTAAATCGTCTTGTTTCATGTAGAATATACACAAAAGGAAATGTCAGAGGTTATCCCTATCGAGGACATTCCCTACATAAAATATAAAAGATCTGCTACAATATAAAATTTAAAAGTAATTAAGAATGTCTAAAAATTTACAAAATCCCACAATGCTTTTTGAGTTTATCATAAAAAATGCTAAAATTATGTTCGTGTACTATCTCTTTAGGAAGCTTAAATGTTACAAATTGCATGAGGATCTTACAAAGCAGCAGGACAGTTGCACAGATCCCAAAACTTTCAGGAATTCAAAGTCACACACGTTTAGCACTGTGGTTGCGTCTCACCGATCAGAATACTTCACAGTGAAATGTGTAACAAAGAAACTTATTTGCAGCTGTTTATCCTGGTCATGAAGAGAAGACTTATCGGCTGACTTAATGCCAAAAATTCCCAAACTCAACCACCTGAGCTGTCCAAACAAATATGATAGAACAGGAGGACATAATTACTATCCCGGAGGCAATTCCAATCAGAATTCTATTAAAATTCTATGTAATTTGAGGACCAAGATTTTAACAGAGCCTTTTATCCAACCACATAAACAGATCTATGACTTAAGTCAACTGTGAGCTGACCTCATATAGTTCATAGCTATGTTAAGCATGATGCATGCAACATAAATAGAGCAGGCTAAAACTGTTCGTATATGCAAAGACAGAACTGGCCAGTTTCATCACGCAAGGCAACAAATCAGATCAGATCTACAGTATTTCTTTAACAGGTATTTTTTGCTGGCTTTCTTGTGAGTGATACACATGAATGTTTTGTACAATAATAGTATTTTTCCTCCAATGAAGGTGAGGAATGTGCTCATAAACAGCCTTCATGCATGAGAAGCCAATCCTATTTTACTGCCCTCCTTCAAATTCTGTATTTTTATGATTCCAAGGTACATGCCATGGGTTTTCTCCAACATTTTGAACTAAAGGGGCCATCAAATTGCAAAATTAATCACTAAGTATCTCGCTGAAGAGTTTATGAGTGCCATTATATATTGTTCCATGTCACTTTCAAAGTAATCCATGGAATGTGTAGCTTGTCTGAATCACAAAAAGGGTTAAATTTTTGTCCTCACAAAGACGCAGAATACTGTCCTGAAGACTGGATCTCTACAGAGCACCACAGTTCCCTTTGAAACTTACCCCCTTCCCTCTTTTGCAAGGTTGAGATACCCCTACATGTAGAATCACAGCACATATGCAAGATGAAATTTTTCAAAGGCATTTGATTTTGTACTGAGCTTTTGTTGTGGAAAAGGATGAATTCATGTCCCGATATGGCTGGCCAATATCTGCCAACATTCTCCCACGCAGACTCAGGCACACATTGTGCACCTATTTTAAAAATCGTACCTGCAATGAAACAGCTGTTACCTCTTCATGGCGAATTTTTTGGCATGCACAGTCAGTACTGGAAATACCGGCTTCCTGACCCTTATATCACTAGCAGAACGTATTTTCTCACCTGTTAAGATGGCTGACCGGCTTGGGGAACAGCTACTCACGGATGTGAAGGCGTTCTTAAACGTAACACTGCGTTTTGCCAAAGCGTTCAAATTTGGAGTTTTGCAAACAGTGTTATTATAAACTTGGGTTTGAAAACCAAAATCGTCTGCGATCATAACCAAAACATTCTTTCGCTTTTCAACAGTGTCTGCTTTAGACAACGTTATCGAGAACAGCAATATTAAGAAAACAAAGCGTGCAGACTCAAACTGGCACATCTTCTTCTTCACGTTCTCCTTGATAATCTCGTGACCCTCCGATCTTCCCAGAGCTCCCGGAAGAAGAACAGTCCCATTACCAACCGGAAGCGCGGTTGCATGGCAAATGACGTGTCGCTTGAGTAAACCGGCGTAGACGGTAGACTGGAAGAAGCATGGCTGTGGGATTTCGTACCGAAGCATTTCGAATAGTTCTACTGTGTTCGTTGTGGTACACGATCAGCTCAACAAACAGCGTCATTGGGAAGAAAATACTCACAGATTTTCCGTTTCCTTTGACTGTAGCGATGGTTCAAGTCGTGTCTACAGCGCTGTTTCTGTCGCCAACACTCCGTGTTTGGAACGTTCCTCCAATGAAGTCAATACCGAAATCCAGTCTTCTAAAACTGATCTTACCTCTTTCATTTGGAAAGGCTTTTGCGGCGATAACAGCACATGTTAGTATTTGGAGAGTACCTGTCTCATACTCGCATACAGGTAGGTTGATTTCAAAAACATCATCTTAATTTGATAATTTTATTAACTTACATCAATTTAGTTAAAGGATTTTTCATGCTTTTCACAGCCGGGAAAAATTGAATTAAGCTTAGAGAGATTTCCAGTTGCGTCAGTTGTCACGTCAATAAAATTTCAACAAACGTGGTTACATCGTGGTAGTTTCTTAGCCAATTTTGTTCAGTGATCGAAACAAGTTGTCCCCCCTCAACCATTTGTTGATTTCCTTCCTCTATGTGAAATGTGGTATTGTCTGAGAGAATAGCGTCTGAGAAATATCAGTTAATCAGTTAATCTGTCAGTCAGTCGGCCAGCCAACCAATTAAACAAGAAATATCGATATTTCAGGTCTTTTTGATATGTTGTTGATTGAGGTTCTATAAATTAAAAATATGATTTTTAGATATATTGACACTGCATTTCATTGTCATCACAACATCTGCAGGTGCATACATGTATATGGCCAGAATGTCCCATTTATCAAATAACAACAATCCTTGTACCATCCATACATGACAGATATCTGGATTAATATAAATCTATCAGCAATCTATCATGAATGCCATTATTTTATTGACTGTGCTACTCACTATCTGTTCTGTACATACCGTATTTCCTCAAATAATAGCCGGAGGTGATTATTTCTATTTTCGCACCAAAAGGGGGTGATTATTTGAAGGAAGGCGATTATTTGAGGAAGCTGATTATTTTAAATATTTCTCACAGGAGGTCGTGCCCTATGTATTTTGTTTTATTATACCAAGCAATAAAGGAAAAAGTGAAATATGTGAACACTACCATAGAAAAAAACTATAAAAAGAACCTGGTGCTTTTGTAACCATTCAGTGGTAAACAATTAAATGAAAGCTTGTTTGTTACCCAAGATATCAAATTTTAACTTGAGAGGGAGGGGATAAGAGAAAGAGAAAATGGTGAAGAGGGGGGGGGGGGGGTGGGCGATTATTCGAGGGAGGCGATTATTTTAAATATTTCGGTCAAAGGGGGGGCCATTATTCGAGGGAGGCGATTAATCGAGGGATGGCTATTATTCGAGGAAATACGGTTATTATGTGACTGTGAAAATTACTTCATGGGGATTGTCTGAAGGCAGGCAAACTTATAATTAATAAATTTATATTTAATGTGCAATTGGTGTAATGAATGGATGAGTGTTTGAAATTTTTAAGTCCTGCCAACATGTATCTTACAAATACCTAGTACATGCAATAACTACCAGGAATAATATTAAAGGCAATAATAAAAAAAATTTGTTATACTAATATTGACTTAAAATAGGACTCTTGAGTTATAAGCATTTTCATTTTACTCATTTCTTGCTTCTTTTTCTGTTGCATTGTATACCACATTCAAGTAAAGGTGAGTAGTGCACTTTTGTACTGTTCTTTACAATCAAGTCTACAGTACATTACTTGAAGAATATTGAGTTGTAAGCACTCAATAAACTATTAAATATTTACCAGAACATTATGTGACTAGGAGAGAAAAGTGAAGTTGCTTGATGCTAAGAATTGAACAGGAGAGGGGAAGAACAAAATTGCTGACCTTCCCTTTTTGTCTCAGACCATACATGTAGCTTTCATTTTAGTGGCCTTATTTTAACTAAAAAATGCAACACACCACCTGCAGTGGTTGTTGAAGTTGAAAACCCTTTGCACGCATTGCAGACCCACAAAACTAAATCATGATTTAGTTGTGTGTCCCAGTGGGGGTGTTTTTACTGAAATACTATGTGCAAGATTCCAGTGCTTATCATTGGTATGAATTTTCTAGTGTGAACTATGTTAAGTTCCAAAAATATCCATACCTTCCCTACCATTTCTCTAAATTGTTTGGACCTAAAGAGCCCCTACCCCCTAGAAAATTCAAATCCCTTTTGTGGGGGGAGTTAAGATATTTTCAGGAACTCCACATTTATGAAAAGGTGATCTCTTGTTTGCAAAGTTGGTAAGCTAGACATCTGTCCTTTTTCCCCAGCTGTAATTCTTTCTGAACTCATAGTGATGCGAGATCAATAATTAATAAATAAAATGGTTATTTTATTTTTAGGCGACGATGCCAGTTTTTACAGTAATTCTGTCCAGAACAATTTTAGGAGAAACACAAACAAAGGAGGTGGGAACTTAAATGCATGTAGCTTATGTTTTCCATGCAGTTTGGTCAAGCCCCCCATTATTACATGTAACTAAAATGAAAATTGTTAAGTCATGAGCTGTTCCTGGCAAAAG
>JAHPZR010031012.1:0-16841 GCA_019787425.1 Platygyra sinensis
TTGCTTTTCATGCAGAACCTGTTCTTGCTACATCAATTTTTATCATAGGTTCTTATTTGTTGTGCCTAGTGCTCGTAGAGCTCAAGGCACTATGTTATCGTGCATACGTGTGCGTCCGTAACACTTGCCGTTCGTGTAATATTTCATGAAGTGTCCCCCTTCACTTTTTGTGCCTAGTACACGTGGAGGCCTAGTGTTCATAGAGCTCAAAGCACCATGTTATCGTGTATACGTCTTTGTCCGTAACACGGGTTTTTGTGCCTAGTGCTCGTAGAGCTCAAGGCACCATGTTATCGTGCACACGTGTGTGTCCGTAACTCGGTTTTTCTCGTATTCTTTGGCCAACAACTCAAGACCACTGTCGAGCAATGTTCGTTTGATTTTCTTATCCCGAAAAGACATGACGTAGATGGCAACTTTTTGCTACGATCGCTCCATGTGCTCACGTTGCGCGTTTCTTCAACGACGTTGGTAAGTTTCCTCAACTGCAACGGGGCATTTTCGCGGGGAAAAAAAATTCAAATCACAGCGCTGGTCAAAAAACCTTTTTTTAACTACAAACTCATTTCGGCAAATATGTAAGTTTATATTCGTTTGAAAGGTCGTTGAAATGACCTTTTTCGACCACAATAGTTTTTGCTTCTGAGTAAACAAAAATATCCGATTGCACCATCACGCCAAACGCTTCGCGATATATAACCATAGTTAATATAGGGGATATGATATAACTTCTCCGTTAATTGGCTCCAAACATCGGCAAAAGTAAAATCTATCCCTTAACATTCCAGCTTCATCGTGTTAAAATTTCCGCGAAATCGAACAAAAACCAGCACTAATTTGAATTTTTTGTTACCCATCTGTCAACACTTGCGAGCAACCGAAAAACTTTGAATATTACACAACCCGACGTTTTGGTCAACACATTGAATTATAACCTAGAAGCTGAAAGTTGAATGGGAACATCTTTTTCGAACTATTCTTAAGTGATTTAGACGAAAAAATGATCTCGACGGGCTACAACAGACACAAAAATGAAAACAGAAACAAGCTTATCTGATAAGCCGATAATTATTCAAAATTCCACCAAATAAACATTCCTCCGCGCTGAGAAAGACATGATTATGAATTGTTACAGTTGATACTTATTTTACAATAAAGTTTCTTGTTGTTGTTGTTGTATCATGTAGTCATTGCAGATGATACTAGTTTTCATATCACTAGGCACATGCAGTCAAAGACTGCCTATTTTTTATCATTTGTTATTAGTTTCACGTTCACGTTTAAACGAGCTTTCAGCTCCTAGGTGACACATGTAATATGTTCCGAGAGAGAACACTCGCGGGAAGTCATACGGTCACGTTCGCTTCGTAATCCATATGTTGCAAATTTGATGACCCAATGACGGATGGATGTCAAGGAACAAAGGATTTTCTAGCCTGACAAAATTTTTACAGCCTCCAAAGCTAGTCGACGGAATCTTTGAAGTTTCGTTCCGCTTACAAAAATTTTGGTGGGTGCAAAAATCGTTCGCACTAGAAATGGCTTCGCGTTGACAGATTTTTTGGCAAAACAAACAAAATTTCGCGTAGTGCGAACAGGCCCTTTTTTAACATACATCTGAATTGGTGTTTGATACTGAATGACTTGTGTAAACGTTAAAGACAGTAAATAAAAGAAGTGAGTCACACGTTTGAACGGAAGACCTGCGCCTTTCGTTCAACATTAAATATCAACTGAATAACAGCTATGCAAAGGTTCACAATTGTGTCCGAGCTACGCTAGCAAAGAGGAACTGACGAGGTGTACAGCTGCGCCATACAACCGATCACGCGAGACGCCTTGTTTAAGATCTCCAGTATCAGAGTGGTCGTTGGCCGCTCTGCGGTCTCTATTAGAATACCAGGCTTTGGGAGAGAGTCCCTTATGATAAACACGCGCCTTGTGTTCAACGGTGGCGAAATAAAAGTCTATGTCATGGCCAAACTGATTCATGTGTTGCGTAATCTTAGAGCTATTTGTCTCCAACACGAATCTGCTATGTTCTTCGATCGAGTTTCCGCATGCGAGAATAATCGTGAACTGACGGAAATGCGTCTACTCGCAAGGTAGGAACAAGTCATTGTGGAAAGCGAAAACGTTTGAGAAACGGATCGAGTTATTGCAAGATGCAAATTCTGCTAAGAATGTAACAGACCAACGCCTTAATTTTCACAAACCCTTGCTGAAGACGCCATAAGCTGAAATTGCATTGCAAAATGTTCTTAGAAAACGTTATAGATTTGTTGGTATTTATCCTATGCGATGTGCACAAAACTGTACTCACCAAAGACAGTCACTGGGACAAGCAAAAGCAGTGAAAAGAAAAGCGAAGTCCTCGACCGCTAGGGAGCAATCGATCTTTCTAATTCGAGTAATTAATGGTAATGAATGATTTGCCAGTAATCGGATACCTATGTTATGCACATAGAACTCTGGGATCGCCAGGGGGGCAAACATTGCTAGTCGCTAGAAGGAAACGTATGGCGAAAACTGTTCCACGTCCAAAACAAGGGATTTTGGAGAGAGATCAACACTTTTTCGCCGTAGTTTTATCGCAAATGGACTTGGGGAATGTTGATATGCGGAATATGTAAGTAGTTGTCTAAATAACCGTGAAATCTGTAATAAAATCTACCGACAAACTTCTTTGCTTGAGTAATGTTTATTGCGAAATTTACATCGAGTAATGGTCTGAAATACCACAAGATTAGGTATAAATCGAGAGGAAATAACCTAATAGAGCTTTTTCAGTTGTGTACAGGATCCTTGTGGCGTATTTTTAAGTTAGGTGACATATATAATATTGAAATTTATGCCCGGTGACCTATTGTGCCTAGTGATATGAAAAACTAGTATCATCTGCAGTGACTACATGATACAACAACAACAAGAAACTTTATTGTAAAATAAGTATCAACTGTAACAATTTATAATCATGTCTTTCTCATCGTAGAGGAATGTTTATTTGGTGGAATTTTGAATAATTATCGGCTTATCAGATAAGCTTGTTTCTGTTTTCATTTTTGAGTCTTTCGTAGCCCGCCGAGATCATTTTTTCGTCTAAATCACTTAAGAATAGTTCGAAAAAGATGTTCCCATTCAACTTTCAGCTTCTAGATGATAATTCTGGATTTTGTTGACCAAAACGTCGGGTTGTGTATATTCAAAGTTTTTCGGTTGCTCGCAAGTGTTGACAGATAGGTAACAAAAATTTTAATTAGTGCTGGTTTTTGTTCGATTTCGCTGAAATTTTAACACGATGAAGCTGGAATATTAAAGAAATAGATTTTACTTTTGCCGATGTTTGGAGCTAATTAACGGAGAAGTTATATATCGCTGCGAAGTCAGCGTATCAGAATACATTCTTTGCATAGCGTGCGTTTGGCGTGATGGTGCAATCGGATATTTTTGTTTACTCAGAAGCAAAAACTATTGTAGTCGAAAAGGTCATTTCAACGACCTTTCGAACGAATATAAATTTAAATATTTGCCGAAATGAGTTTGTGGTTAAAAAAAGGTTTTTTGACCAGCGCTGTGGTTGGAACTTTTTCCCGCGAAAATGCCCCGTTGCAGTTGAGTTAAACCTTAATAAACATAGGAAACTTACCAACGTCGTTGAACAAACGCGCAACGCGAGCACATGGAGCGATCGTAGCAAAAAGTTGCCATCTACATCATGTCTTCTCGGGATACGAAAATCAAACGAACATTGCTCGACAGTGTTCTCGAGTTGTTGGCGAAAGAATACGAGAAAAACCCGAGTTACGGACACACACGTGTGCACGATAACATGGTGCCTTGAGCTTTACGAGCACTAGGCACAACAAGAAGTTTAAAAAAAAACTTAAAACCGCGCTTTTTTAACTCTTTTGCGCTCACAAAAACATTACGTAATATTTAGCAACAACGTTTTGCGAGAAAACATTACACGGAAACAATTTAAAAGATAGTGAGGACTTGTTTCCATATCTCAAACCGCCCTTGGATACCTTGTGATGCGTACACAAAGTAAATACTGATTATAGGCCGAAGCACTGAAAATACTGATTAGGGTTAGGGTTAATGCAAGGGGTTAATGGTTAGCTTCTTTATAGCGTTCGGGTTTCCGATGTGGTACCACGCTTTAAAACTCACGGTTACTCACACTGTCCGACTGCGCGTTTGTTATCTTTTAATCTTTACACAAACGTTCAGCTCGTGAAACGTGATATAGTTACCGCCTGTCATCTACTGTTACATAACAACCGACTTTAATTACGCGAAACGTGACTTTCGCCTTTCAGCATATGAAGGTGTTATGTTACAAAGGGTTTGTACTTTACTTTACTTAATAATTTTACAGCAGATAAATGTATGTACATACAAACATATAAATAAATAGCTGTTGGAAGACCTAGCAATAGGAATGGACTTCCCTGGTGATAAAGGCCACCAGAAACATTATATGTAAAACAAGAACATGAATAAAATATACATAATGACAGGCAGTATTATAAAACGAATATAGCAAAATATTATGCGTTATGCGATCCGAAACCTTTTAAAGCGATTTATCGCTTTTTGAGTTGCCTCTCGTAAGAAGAGTAGAAGCTACATACACTCTTTTTTTTTGTAAGAATATATTTTATAAGAATATCGAGGCTGAAATTTGCGGAATTATAAGAATATTTGAAGAATAAAGCCGAGGCTGAAATTTTGAAAAGGATAGATACATTTTGGTGTGTTGAAACATCTGTAAATACGATGCAATTTTATGTTTTTAACTTAACCGTATAAAACAACCCTTGCTCGTTAACAAAGTGTTTACTGCAGTAATTACACCTAATTATCCATGACATAGTTGAAACAAAATCTGGTACTTTCGTTTTCCATCTCGCTATTTCTGTGCGAAATGCTTTATTAAAGCCAAACGGTCAAGTGTCGTTTGACGTGACATCTGGACTTTGCTGACTGCAACGAAAAGCGATGGAGCACGTGCACATTGTAACGCGATACAGATCTACATACCAATAAACTCTAAAACGGAAATGTCATAAGCTACAATTGAAGAATAATACAAGAATGTTTTCAGCCTAAAATCGGCAGAAAAATAAGGATATTCAGCCTGGGCCGGAAAACAACATTCTTATATAAAAAAAGAGTGTACAGGGTTAAGCGCTCCGTTCCAGTAAAGTTCCAAGGCAAATTTATCTCCACAGCGCACACTACAAAGCTCTGGATTTTTAGTATATTGACGGGTCAACACATCATAAGTTGCGTGATCGATTCCACAGCGAAAGTGAACAGTACAAGTTGCGTGATTCAATTATTATATTCTTTGCATAGGGTGTTGTAATCCGAGAGGTTTGTTTACGTCTAAGCAAAAAATACCTTGACCTTTCAAACGAATATAAATTTACATATGTTAAAAGGGTTTTTTTACGAGCGCTAGTTTTATTTTGTTCTCGAGAAAACTCCGCCATTGCTTCTGGCGAAGTAAACACGATCTTATTTATCACTGACAGCGCACTCCATGGCTGACGCCAGACGTAATACCTTTTTTAGCGCATTGAATATTCCCTTCGAAAGTGAACAGAAACAAAAATAATCACCTCCTGGGTTTTGCACGCAAAACGAAAACACAGTTTAACTCTGGATAATTTCAGCCTTAGTAACCAGCAACTGGCCCCAAATTACACTCTTTATCCTTGCATATGTCCTGACGTGAATCTCCGAGGGATTTTGGCCCAATAGCAAAGCGCGCGAAGTCTAAAAATAGAATGCAAATCACTGAATTCCCCGCGAGACTCAGTCGACATAAGCTTGTTCTGAGGGAAATACTGGGAATATAAGCGAAATTTTTGTTTCACAAGTGTTTTAGGAACACCGGCTTTTGCTCTTAAAGAAATCTTCAAAATCATCCACCATTCCAGTTTGTTTGTCTGAGTCTTGTCTGAGTCATGACGTCACTCGCGCGCTTCGCTATTTTGACCAAATAAACATTTCTCCCGTCTGCGGCCATTTTTTCTAAATAGTTTTAATTCACTAACTTGACAAAACTCCCCTGAGGGGGAATATGATGAAAAGAGCTGAGAAATGGCCTGTAATTGGCTGATGATGACATCATCCGGTGACAACAACTGGCCGAGTGGGAGTGTGGGTCTGCTCACCGACAAGGAAAAAAAATAAACCGAAGGCAGAGCAAGAAACCGCTCAGCCTATGGCTGCGCGGTTTAAAAACCCGAGTTACGGACACAAACGTATACACGATAACATGGTGCTTTGAGCTCTATGAACACTAGGCCTCTACGTGTACTAGGCACAAAAAGTGAAGTGGAGGACACTTCATGACATATTACACGAACGGCAAGTGTTACGGACGCACACATATGCACGATAACATGGTGCCTTGAGCTCTAAGAGCACTAGGCACAAAAATTGGTGATTACAAAATTTTCACTTTTTTGCAAAACGCCAAACTCAAATTTTCGTCTTAGTGCGAACAGGGCCTTAGTGATGTCCATCGATATACCTAACTGTTATTTTAGCATTTTTAATTTAGGGGAAGTCTTGACGAATGCCTCTGCACAGCGAAACGAAACGGTATTAAAGGTTTTGATGTTAAAGAAACATTCCATAAACTGAACAGATCATGACGCACGCTGTAGATTATTCACTTGGACACTGCTGCGCGAAAGCCCATAGTTTTTGGTAACTGATGCGCATCCATGTTGATTGACAACATAGTTCTAAGAACCCCGATTTCTGCCGAGAGGAAGATGTCAGTCCATAATAATGTATGAAATTTTGCTCTTGCCAATCTTAGGTCTGAAAGCCATCTTTGATGTGGTTATTAATGGTCATTGCACAGAATTTAACAAGTCGACCAGTGGAATAACATCTTTTGGTCACTTGGAGAATAGCCATTATTAAGTCATACGATGGCAAGTTACTGACTCCAATTACTGAACCTGTCAACCGTTGAATTTAGTTTTGACTCGCACAATTTATTCCACGGTTGAAAATATTTAAGGCTATTTGCATGCAAAACTGGGTAACTTGCCGTCGTCTGATTGGTTTATCAACAATAATAAACTGGGCCCGTGCGAAAAGCCTGGATAGGCGAATAAATAACACAGACATGCGCCGAACCGTGACACCCTCCCTTTAATTTGTCTTCGACGAAAGTATTACAACTTTCCTTCCTGAGAAGAAGCGAGAAAAACTAACCGTAGCCAAAATACAATTGACTTGAAACTGGTCCTTGAGCTGCAACTACATTGTACATTAAAAAGGTACTTGAAAAAGTTCTAACGAGCTTACTCCGCGCCTGTCTCAGCGGAGAAGAAATGGGTTTCCAATGATGTGGAAGCCTATCGTAATCGGGTAGCTTTTTCAGCCTTCTGAAACCTTATCATATTTTAAAGGAGCAATCATAGTTATTAACGATGGGCCAATATACAACAGCCGTGATTTTAGTTCATGATTCCTATCAGGCGTAGCACTGAGTCCATGGAAGGTTTCAAAAATTTGCAGGTTTGAAGTGTTTTTCCATTTTCGGAAACGCGACATCATAGAACCAATACTAGCGTACATTAACGGTCAGTTTTAGTTCGCAGTTTACCGCATTTCGCAACGTCAGTTACGTCAATTGCTTGCTGGAAAGCACTACGGTGTTACACGGCACATACACGGGAAACCGTCAACTAATTAAAAATATAATGTATCAAGTCAAGCTGAAATGAAAAGGTCAGCATATTATTTAGGATTTTACTGCGAACTGCAGTTTCATCGTGCAGATATACGTAAATCAATACGCGCAATAGGAGCACCAGGGAGGGTGGCCATGGGATGTAAATATACTTTAGTACCGGTTCTGACAAAATGTTTGAAAGGGGAAAACAAACTCACAAAATCTCTTATTTAGTCACATAATAATGTTTCTGTTGTCATTAATGCTACATTGTGTTAAAAAAACCTCCATGGAAAACTTTTTCCAACGAACCCCACCCCGCCTTAAACAGTCGAGCTTTGTGATTTGCAAGTACCATTAATTAGTCGAATTAGAAAGATCGATTGCTCCTGACGGTCGAGGACTTCACTTTTCTCTTCACTTCTTTTAAGCAATGTTAGTTATCTCAACTTCTTGCTATCTAAAGATGAAATCGATTTGCTTATATATGTTACAATTTGCTCTGATTTCTTATCATTGAGAGTTTCTACCGAATGCTCAATGCTTCAAGTCCTCAAACTTTCACCGACTAAGTCACTAACTTGCCATTGCATGACTCAATAATGAATGTTCTTCAGGTGACGAAAAGAAGTTATTCCACTGCTCGACTTGTTAAATTCTGTGCGATGACCATTAATAATTACATTAAAGATGGCTTTCAGCCTTAGATTAACAAAAGCCAAAATTTCATACATTGTTATCGGACTGACACCTTCCGCTCGGAAGAAATCAGGGTCCTTAGAAATATGTTGTTTATCTGCATGGATTTGCTCAATTGCCAAAAACTATGGGCTTTCGGGCCCATCAGTATTCAAGTGAACAATCTACACGCGTGTTCCATGATCTGTTTACATTTATTATGGAATATTCCTTTCACATCAAACCTTTAATACCGTTTCGTTTCGCTGTGCAGAGGCATATGTCAAGACTTCTTCCTAAATTAAAAATGCTAAAATAGCAGTTAGGTATATCGGTGGACATCACTAAGGCCCTGTTCGCACTAAGACGAAAATTTGAGTTTGGCGTTTTGCAAAAAAAGTGAAAATTTTGTAATCACCAATTTTTGTGCCTAGTGCTCTTAGAGCTCAAGGCACCATGTTATCGTGCATATGTGTGCGTCCGTAACACTTGCCGTTCGTGTAATATGTCATGAAGTGTCCTCCACTTCACTTTTTGTGCCTAGTACACGTAGAGGCCTAGTGTTCATAGAGCTCAAAGCACCATGTTATCGTGTATACGTTTGTGTCCGTAACTCGGGTTTTTAAACCGCGCAGCCATAGGCTGAGCGGTTTCTTGCTCTGCCTTCGGTTTATTTTTTTCCTTGTCGGTGAGCAGACCCACACTCCCACTCGGCAGTTGTTGTCACCGGATGATGTCATCATCAGCCAATTACAGGCCATTTCTCAGCTCTTTTCATCATATTCCCCCTCAGGGGAGTTTTGTCAAGTTAGTGAATTAAAACTATTTAGAAAAAAAATGGCCGCAGACGGGAGAAATGTTTATTTGGTCAAAATAGCGAAGCGCGCGAGTGACGTCATGACTCAGACAAGACTCAGACAAACAAACTGGAATGGTGGATGATTTTGAAGATTTCTTTAAGAGCAAAAGCCGGTGTTCCTAAAACACTTGTGAAACAAAAATTTCGCTTATATTCCCAGTATTTCCCTCAGAACAAGCTTATGTCGACTGAGTCTCGCGGGGAATTCAGTGATTTGCATTCTATTTTTAGACTTCGCGCGCTTTGCTATTGGGCCAAAATCCCTCGGAGATTCACGTCAGGACATATGCAAGGATAAAGAGTGTAATTTGGGGCCAGTTGCTGGTTACTAAGGCTGAAATTATCCAGAGTTAAACTGTGTTTTCGTTTTGCGTGCAAAACCCAGGAGGTGATTATTTTGTTTCTGTTCACTTTCGAAGGGAATATTCAATGCGCTAAAAAGGTATTACGTCTGGCGTCAGCCATGGAGTGCGCTGTCAGTGATAAATAAGATCGTGTTTACTTCGCCAGAAGCAATGGCGGAGTTTTCTCGAGAACAAAATAAAACTAGCGCTCGTAAAAAACCCTTTTAACATATGTAAATTTATATTCGTTTGAAAGGTCAAGGTATTTTTTGCTTAGACGTAAACAAACCTCTCGGATTACCAACACCCTATGCAAAGAATATAATAATTGAATCACGCAACTTGTACTGTTCACTTTCGCTGTGGAATCGATCACGCAACTTATGATGTGTTGACCCGTCAATATACTAAAAATCCAGAGCTTTGTAGTGTGCGCTGTGGAGATAAATTTGCCTTGGAACTTTACTGGAACGGAGCGCTTAACCCTGTACACTCTTTTTTTATATAAGAATGTTGTTTTTCCGGCCCAGGCTGAATATCCTTATTTTTCTGCCGATTTTAGGCTGAAAACATTCTTGTATTATTCTTCAATTGTAGCTTATGACATTTCCGTTTAGAGTTTATTGGTATGTAGATCTGTATCGCGTTACAATGTGCACGTGCTCCATCGCTTTCGTTGCAGTCAGCAAAGTCCAGATGTCACGTCAAACGACACTTGACCGTTTTGGCTTTAATAAAGCATTTCGCACAGAAATAGGGAGATGGAAACGAAAGTACCAGATTTTGTTTCAACTATGTCATGGATAATTAGGTGTAATTACTGCAGTAAACACTTTGTTAACGAGCAAGGGTTGTTTTATACGGTTAAGGTTAAAAACATAAAATTGCATCGTATTTACAGATGTTTCAACACACCAAAATGTATCTATCCTTTTCAAAATTTCAGCCTCGGCTTTATTCTTCAAATATTCTTAAAATTCCGCAAATTTCAGCCTCGATATTCTTATAAAATATATTCTTACAAAAAAAAAGAGTGTATGTAGCTTCTACTCTTCTTACGAGAGGCAACTCAAAAAGCGATAAATCGCTTTAAAAGGTTTCGGATCGCATAACGCATAATATTTTGCTATATTCGTTTTATAATACTGCCTGTCATTATGTATATTTTATTCATGTTCTTGTTTTACATATAATGTTTCTGGTGGCCTTTATCACCAGGGAAGTCCATTCCTATTGCTAGGTCTTCCAACAGCTATTTATTTATATGTTTGTATGTACATACATTTATCTGCTGTAAAATTATTAAGTAAAGTAAAGTACAAACCCTTTGTAACATAACACCTTCATATGCTGAAAGGCGAAAGTCACGTTTCGCGTAATTAAAGTCGGTTGTTATGTAACAGTAGATGACAGCGGTAACTATATCACGTTTCACGAGCTGAACGTTTGTGTAAAGATTAAAAAGATAACAAACGCGCAGTCGGACAGTGTGAGTAACCGTGAGTTTTAAAGCGTGGTACCACATCGGAAACCCGAACGCTATAAAGAAGCTAACCATTAACCCCTTGCATTAACCCTAACCCTAATCAGTATTTTCAGTGCTTCGGCCTATAATCAGTATTTACTTTGTGTACGCATCACAAGGTATCCAAGGGCGGTTTGAGATATGGAAACAAGTCCTCACTATCTTTTAAATTGTTTCCGTGTAATGTTTTTCTCGCAAAACGTTGTTGCTAAATATTACGTAATGTTTTTGTGAGCGCAAAAGAGTTAAAAAAGCGCGGTTTTAAGTTTTTTTTTAAACTTCTTGTTGTGCCTAGTGCTCGTAAAGCTCAAGGCACCATGTTATCGTGCACACGTGTGTGTCCGTAACTCGGGTTTTTCTCGTATTCTTTCGCCAACAACTCGAGACCACTGTCGAGCAATGTTCGTTTGATTTTCGTATCCCGAGAAGACATGATGTAGATGGCAACTTTTTGCTACGATCACTCCATGTGCTCGCGTTGCGCGTTTGTTCAACGACGTTGGTAAGTTTCCTATGTTTATTAAGGTTTAACTCAACTGCAACGGGGCATTTTCGCGGGAAAAAGTTCCAACCACAGCGCTGGTCAAAAAACCTTTTTTTAACCACAAACTCATTTCGGCATATAGTTAAATTTATATTCGTTCGAAAGGTCGTTGAAATGACCTTTTCGACTACAATAGTTTTTGCTTCTGAGTAAACAAAAATATCCGATTGCACCATCACGCCAAACGCACGCTATGCAAAGAATGTATTCTGATACGCTGACTTCGCAGCGATATATAACTTCTCCGCTAATTAGCTCCAAACATCGGCAAAGTAAAATCTATTTCTTTAATATTCTAGCTTCATCGTGTTAAAATTTCAGCGAAATCGAACAAAAACCAGCGCTAATTAAAATTTTTGTTACCTATCTCTCAACACTTGCGAGCAACCGAAAAACTTTGAATATTACACAACCCGACGTTTTGGTCAACAAAATCCAGAATTATCATCTAGAAGCTGAAAGTTGAATGGGAACATCTTTTTTGAACAATTCTTAAGTGATTTAGACGAAGAAATGATCTCGGCGGGCTACGAAAGACTCAAAAATGAAAACAGAAACAAGCTTATTTGATAAGCCGATAATTATTCAAAATTCCACCAAATAAACATTCCTCTACGATGAGAAAGACATGATTATAAATTGTTACAGTTGATACTTATTTTACAATAAAGTTTCTTGTTGTTGTTGTATCATGTAGTCACTGCAGATGATACTAGTTTTCATATCACTAGGCACATGTAGTCAAAGACTGCCCAGTTTTTGTTTTCGCAACCCTGTTCGCACATGAAGATACGAGATTTTTTTAGTGATAGATAACTTGATCAATTTACATCAAGATGTCGTGAAATGTGCGTCGCTGTCTGTTTCGCGCGAAGTTTCCGGTCGAATTTGTGAATAAAAAATGCTCCCCGAAATGTTTTTATGGCACTTTATTGCCCTTTGCTTTTCATGCAGAACCTGTTCTTGCTACATCAATTTTTATCATAGGTTCTTATTTGTTGTGCCTAGTGCTCGTAGAGCTCAAGGCACTATGTTATCGTGCATACGTGTGCGTCCGTAACACTTGCCGTTCGTGTAATATTTCATGAAGTGTCCCCCTTCACTTTTTTGTGCCTAGTACACGTGGAGGCCTAGTGTTCATAGAGCTCAAAGCACCATGTTATCGTGTATACGTCTTTGTCCGTAACACGGGTTTTTGTGCCTAGTGCTCGTAGAGCTCAAGGCACCATGTTATCGTGCACACGTGTGTGTCCGTAACTCGGTTTTTTCTCGTATTCTTTGGCCAACAACTCAAGACCACTGTCGAGCAATGTTCGTTTGATTTTCTTATCCCGAAAAGACATGACGTAGATGGCAACTTTTTGCTACGATCGCTCCATGTGCTCACGTTGCGCGTTTCTTCAACGACGTTGGTAAGTTTCCTCAACTGCAACGGGGCATTTTCGCGGGAAAAAAAATTCAAATCACAGCGCTGGTCAAAAAACCTTTTTTTAACTACAAACTCATTTCGGCAAATATGTAAGTTTATATTCGTTTGAAAGGTCGTTGAAATGACCTTTTTCGACCACAATAGTTTTTGCTTCTGAGTAAACAAAAATATCCGATTGCACCATCACGCCAAACGCTTCGCGATATATAACCATAGTTAATATAGGGGATATGATATAACTTCTCCGTTAATTGGCTCCAAACATCGGCAAAAGTAAAATCTATCCCTTAACATTCCAGCTTCATCGTGTTAAAATTTCCGCGAAATCGAACAAAAACCAGCACTAATTTGAATTTTTTGTTACCCATCTGTCAACACTTGCGAGCAACCGAAAAACTTTGAATATTACACAACCCGACGTTTTGGTCAACACATTGAATTATAACCTAGAAGCTGAAAGTTGAATGGGAACATCTTTTTCGAACTATTCTTAAGTGATTTAGACGAAAAAATGATCTCGACGGGCTACAACAGACACAAAAATGAAAACAGAAACAAGCTTATCTGATAAGCCGATAATTATTCAAAATTCCACCAAATAAACATTCCTCCGCGCTGAGAAAGACATGATTATGAATTGTTACAGTTGATACTTATTTTACAATAAAGTTTCTTGTTGTTGTTGTTGTATCATGTAGTCATTGCAGATGATACTAGTTTTCATATCACTAGGCACATGCAGTCAAAGACTGCCTATTTTTATCATTTGTTATTAGTTTCACGTTCACGTTTAAACGAGCTTTCAGCTCCTAGGTGACACATGTAATATGTTCCGAGAGAGAACACTCGCGGGAAGTCATACGGTCACGTTCGCTTCGTAATCCATATGTTGCAAATTTGATGACCCAATGACGGATGGATGTCAAGGAACAAAGGATTTTCTAGCCTGACAAAATTTTTACAGCCTCCAAAGCTAGTCGACGGAATCTTTGAAGTTTCGTTCCGCTTACAAAAATTTTGGTGGGTGCAAAAAATCGTTCGCACTAGAAATGGCTTCGCGTTGACAGATTTTTTGGCAAAACAAACAAAATTTCGCGTAGTGCGAACAGGCCCTTTTTTAACATACATCTGAATTGGTGTTTGATACTGAATGACTTGTGTAAACGTTAAAGACAGTAAATAAAAGAAGTGAGTCACACGTTTGAACGGAAGACCTGCGCCTTTCGTTCAACATTAAATATCAACTGAATAACAGCTATGCAAAGGTTCACAATTGTGTCCGAGCTACGCTAGCAAAGAGGAACTGACGAGGTGTACAGCTGCGCCATACAACCGATCACGCGAGACGCCTTGTTTAAGATCTCCAGTATCAGAGTGGTCGTTGGCCGCTCTGCGGTCTCTATTAGAATACCAGGCTTTGGGAGAGAGTCCCTTATGATAAACACGCGCCTTGTGTTCAACGGTGGCGAAATAAAAGTCTATGTCATGGCCAAACTGATTCATGTGTTGCGTAATCTTAGAGCTATTTGTCTCCAACACGAATCTGCTATGTTCTTCGATCGAGTTTCCGCATGCGAGAATAATCGTGAACTGACGGAAATGCGTCTACTCGCAAGGTAGGAACAAGTCATTGTGGAAAGCGAAAACGTTTGAGAAACGGATCGAGTTATTGCAAGATGCAAATTCTGCTAAGAATGTAACAGACCAACGCCTTAATTTTCACAAACCCTTGCTGAAGACGCCATAAGCTGAAATTGCATTGCAAAATGTTCTTAGAAAACGTTATAGATTTGTTGGTATTTATCCTATGCGATGTGCACAAAACTGTACTCACCAAAGACAGTCACTGGGACAAGCAAAAGCAGTGAAAAGAAAAGCGAAGTCCTCGACCGCTAGGGAGCAATCGATCTTTCTAATTCGAGTAATTAATGGTAATGAATGATTTGCCAGTAATCGGATACCTATGTTATGCACATAGAACTCTGGGATCGCCAGGGGGGCAAACATTGCTAGTCGCTAGAAGGAAACGTATGGCGAAAAACTGTTCCACGTCCAAAACAAGGGATTTTGGAGAGAGATCAACACTTTTTCGCCGTAGTTTTATCGCAAATGGACTTGGGAATGTTGATATGCGGAATATGTAAGTAGTTGTCTAAATAACCGTGAAATCTGTAATAAAATCTACCGACAAACTTCTTTGCTTGAGTAATGTTTATTGCGAAATTTACATCGAGTAATGGTCTGAAATACCACAAGATTAGGTATAAATCGAGAGGAAATAACCTAATAGAGCTTTTTCAGTTGTGTACAGGATCCTTGTGGCGTATTTTTAAGTTAGGTGACATATATAATATTGAAATTTATGCCCGGTGACCTATTGTGCCGTGTAGGGCCGGTAAAATCCTTGAGCCCCATAATTTGTTTATAAAAGAAGTAACTAATAAGAAAACAGGCCGTACACACGTAAACTGAAAATGAAAAGGCTTTAATGGGTTATTTCCTCTTGATTTATACCTAATCTTGTGATATTTTAGACCATTTATACACGATGTAAATTTCGAATAAACATTACTCAAGCAAAGAAATTTTTCGGTAGATTTTATCACATATTTCACGGTTATTCAAACAACTTCTCACATATTCCGCATATCAACATTCCCCAAGTCCATTTGCGATCAAACTACGGCGAAAAAGTGTTGATCTCTTTCCAAAATCCCTTTTTTTTGGACGTGGAACAGCTTTTCGCCATACATTTCCTTCTAGCCACAAGCAATGTTTGCCCCCTGGCGATCCCAGAGTTCTTTGTGCATAGCATTGTATCCGATTACTGGCAAATCATCCATTGCAAATCACAAAGCTCGACTGTTTGGGGGGGGGGGGGTGGGGTTCGTTGGACAAAACCTCTCCATGGAGGTTTTTTTTACACAATGTAGCATTAATGACAACAGAAACATTATCATGCGACTAAACAAAAGATTTTGTGAGTTTGTTTTCCCCTTTCAAACATTTTGTCAGAACCGGTACTAAAGTATATTTACATCCCATGGACACCCTCCCTGGGACTCCTATTGCGCGTATTGATTTACGTTTTCAGTTTTCTAAATCGGAATTATCCGTATATCTGCATATGATTTAGTTGAAAACTGCCATAAAAAGATAAATATGTTGACATTGTATTATTTTAAGATTTTGAGGTCACGAGAAGAAATTGTTTAAAAAAAATTCGAAAACGAAACCGACTTTAGTTCGTTTTATTACTGTTTACATTCTGGCGCTATTTTATAACTATAATTGATTAAGTGCAAGCCTTTAATTATCACAAATCTTCAATGTTAGGTTTGGTACAATCCATATGAAAGTGCAGTGCGCAGTAAAATCCTAAATAATACGCTGACCTTTTCATTTCAACTTGACTTGATACACTATATTTTCAATTAGTTGACGGTTTCCCGTCTATGTGCCGTGTAACACCGTATAGTGCTTTCCAGCAAGCAATTAACGTAACTGACGTTGCGAAATGCGGTAAACTGCGAACTAAAAATGACCGTTAATGTAACGCAGTATTGGTTCTATGATGTCGCATTTCAGAAAATGGAAAAACACTTCAAACCTGCAAATTTTTGAAACCTTCCATGGACTCAGTGCTACGCCTGATAGGGATCATGAACTGAAATTTGGAAAAATTGGAAACCTATGTCTTGTCTGACACAGCGCGGAGTAAGCTCATTAGAACTTTTTCAAGTACCTTTTT